>CAMAOC010000149.1:50540-124540 GCA_945859555.1 Megachile ligniseca | reverse complement strand
ATAATAATAATAGTTACACTGCTAATAATAATGTGTAATAAGGATAATAATAATAGTTATAAGGATAAAGACAAGAGTAATAGGGATAATAATAAAAGAATAAGGATAATAATAACAGTCATAGCGATAATAATAATAGTAATAGGGATAGTAACAATAGAAGAAGTATAATAATAACAGTCATAGCGATAATAATAATAGTAATAAGGATAATAATAATAGTTATAAGGATAGAAACAAGTGTAATAGGGATAGTAATAATAGACTAAGGATAATAATAACAGTCATAGCGATAATAATAATGGTAATAATTATAGTAATAATAGTTATAAGGATAAAGACAAGAGTAATAGGGATAGTAACAATATAATAAGGATAATAATAACAGTCATAGCGATAATAAAAATATAATAGTAATAAGGGAAGTAATAATAGTTATAAGGATAAAGACAAGAGTAATAGGGATAGTAATAATAGAATAAGGTTAATAATAACAGTCACAGAGATAATAAAAACAGTAATAAGGGAAATAATAATAGATATAAGGATAAAGACAAGAGAAATAGGGATAGTAATAATATAATAAGGATAATAATAACAGTCATAGCGATAACAATAATAGTAATAAGGATAATAATAATAGTTATAAGGATAGAGACAAGTGTAATAGGGATAGTAATAATAGAATAAGGATAATAATAACAGTCATAGCGATAATAATAATGGTAATAAGGATAATAGTAATCGTAATAAGGATAGAGACAAGTGAAATAGGGATAGTAATAATAGACTAAGGATAATAATAACAGTCATAGCAATAATAATAATGGTAATAAGGAAAACAGTAATAGTAATAAGGATAATAATAATAGTTACAAGTATAGAGACAAGAGTAATAGGGATAGTAATAATAGAATAAGGATAATAATAACAGTCATAGCGATAATAATACTAGTAATAAGGATAATAATAACAGTTATAACGATAATACTAATAGTATTAACGATCATAATAATAGGTATAAGGACAAAAACAAGAGTAATAAGATTAGTAATAACAGAATAAGGATAATAATAATAGTAATAAGGATAATAACAATAGTTATAGCGACAATAATAATAGTAATAAGGGTAATAATAATAGTTATAGTGCTAATAGTAATAGTAATAAGTATAATAATAACAGGTATAGCGATAATAATAATAGTAATAAGGATAATAATAATAGTTATAGCGACAATAATAATAGTAATAAGGATAATAATAATAGTTATAAGGATCAAGACAAGAGTAATAGGGATAATAATAAAAGAATAAGGATAATAATAATAGTTATAAGTATAGAGACAAGAGTAATAGGGATAGTAATAATAGAATAAGTATATTAATAACAGTCATAGCGATAATAATAATAGTAATATTGATAATAATAACAGTTATAGTGCTAATAGTAATAGTAATAAGGATAATAATAATAGTTATAAGTATAGAGACAAGAGTAATAGGGATAGTAATAATAGAATAAGGATAATAATAACAGTCATAGCGATAATAATAATAGTAATAGGGATAGTAATAATAGAAGAAGTATAATAATAACAGTCATAGCGATAATAATAATAGTAATAACGATAATAATAATAGTTGTAAGGATAGAAACAAGTGTAATAGGGATAATAATAAAAGAATAAGGATAATAATAACAGTCATAGCGATAATAATAATAGTAATATTGATAATAATAACAGTTATAGTGCTAATAGTAATAGTAATAAGGATAATAATAATAGTTATAAGTAAAGAGACAAGAGTAATAGGGATAGTAATAATAGAATAAGTATAATAATAACAGTCATAGCGATAATAATAATAGTAATATTGATAATAATAACAGTTATAGTGCTAATAGTAATAGTAATAAGGATAATAATAATAGTTATAAGTATAGAGACAAGAGTAATAGCGATAGTAATGATAGAATAAGGATAATAATAACAGTCATAGCGATAATAAAAATAGTAATAAGGGAAATAATAATAGTTATAAGGATAGAGACAAGTGTAATAGGGATAGTAATAATAGACTAAGGATAATAATAACAGTCATAGCGATAATAATAATGGTAATAAGGATAGTAATAATAGTTATAAGGATAAAGACAGGAGTAATAGGGATAGTAACAATATAATAAGGATAATATTAACAGTCATAGCGATAATAAAAATAGTAATAAGGAAATAATAATAGTTATAAGGATAAAGACAAGAGTAATAGGGATAGTAATAATAGAATAAGTATAATAATAACAGTCACAGAGATAATAAAAATAGTAATAAGAGAAATAATAATAGTTATAAGGATAAAGACAAGAGAAATAGGGATAGTAATAATAGAATAAGGATAATAATAACAGTCATAGCGATAATAATAATAGTAATAAGGGAAATAATAATAGTTATAAGGATAGAGACAAGAGTAATAGAGATAGTAATAATAGAAAAAGGATAATAATAATAGTTATAGCGAAAATAATAATAGTAATAAGCATAATAATAACAATTATAACGATAATACTAATAGTATTAACGATCATAATAATAGATATAAGGACAAAAAAAAGAGTAATAGGGATAGCAATAAAAGAATAAGGATAATAATAACAGTCATAGCGATAATAATAATAGTAATAAGGATAATAATAATAGTGATAAGGATAGAGACAAGAGTAATAGGGATAGTAATAATAGAATAAGGATAATAATAACAGTCATAGCGATAATAATAATAGTAATAGGGATAGTAATAATAGAAGAAGTATAATAATAACAGTCATAGCGATAATAATAATAGTAATAACGATAATAATAATAGTTGTAAGGATAGAAACAAGTGTAATAGGGATAATAATAAAAGAATAAGGATAATAATAACAGTCATAGCGATAATAGTAATAGTAATAAGGATAATAATAATAGTTATAAGTATAGAGACAAGAGTAATAGCGATAGTAATGATAGAATAAGGATAATAATAACAGTCATAGCGATAATAAAAATAGTAATAAGGGAAATAATAATAGTTATAAGGATAGAGACAAGTGCAATAGGGATAGTAATAATAGACTAAGGATAATAATAACAGTCATAGCGATAATAATAATGGTAATAAGGATAATAGTAATAGTAATAAGGATAATAATAATAGTTATAAGTAAAGAGACAAGAGTAATAGGGATAGTAATAATAGAATAAGTATAATAATAACAGTCATAGCGATAATAATAATAGTAATATTGATAATAATAACAGTTATAGTGCTAATAGTAATAGTAATAAGGACAATAATAATAGTTATAAGTATAGAGACAAGAGTAATAGCGATAATAATGATAGAATAAGGATAATAATAACAGTCATAGCGATAATAAAAATAGTAATAAGGGAAATAATAATAGTTATAAGGATAGAGACAAGTGTAATAGGGATAGTAATAATAGACTAAGGATAATAATAACAGTCATAGCGATAATAATAATGGTAATAAGGATAGTAATAATAGTTATAAGGATAAAGACAGGAGTAATAGGGATAGTAACAATATAATAAGGATAATATTAACAGTCATAGCGATAATAAAAATAGTAATAAGGATAATAATAATAGTTATAAGTAAAGAGACAAGAGTAATAGCGATAGTAATGATAGAATAAGGATAATAATAACAGTCATAGCGATAATAATAATAGTAATAAGGGAAATAATAATAGTTATAAGGATAGAGACAAGAGTAATAGGGATAGTAATAATAGAATAAGGATAATAATAACAGTCACAGAGATAATAAAAATAGTAATAAGAGAAATAATAATAGTTATAAGGATAAAGACAAGAGAAATAGGGATAGTAATAATAGAATAAGGATAATAATAACAGTCATAGCGATAATAATAATAGTAATAAGGGAAATAATAATAGTTATAAGGATAGAGACAAGAGTAATAGAGATAGTAATAATAGAAAAAGGATAATAATAATAGTTATAGCGAAAATAATAATAGTAATAAGCATAATAATAACAATTATAACGATAATACTAATAGTATTAACGATCATAATAATAGATATAAGGACAAAAAAAAGAGTAATAGGGATAGCAATAAAAGAATAAGGATAATAATAACAGTCATAGCGATAATAATAATAGTAATAAGGATAATAATAATAGTTATAAGGATAGAGACAAGAGTAATAGGGATAGTAATAATAGAATAAGGATAATAATAACAGTCATAGCGATAATAATAATAGTAATAGGGATAGTAATAATAGAAGAAGTACAATAATAACAGTCATAGCGATAATAATAATAGTAATAACGATAATAATAATAGTTGTAAGGATAGAAACAAGTGTAATAGGGATAATAATAAAAGAATAAGGATAATAATAACAGTCATAGCGATAATAGTAATAGTAATAAGGATAATAATAATAGTTATAAGTATAGAGACAAGAGTAATAGCGATAGTAATGATAGAATAAGGATAATAATAACAGTCATAGCGATAATAAAAATAGTAATAAGGGAAATAATAATAGTTATAAGGATAGAGACAAGTGCAATAGGGATAGTAATAATAGACTAAGGATAATAATAACAGTCATAGCGATAATAATAATGGTAATAAGGATAATAGTAATAGTAATAAGGATAATAATAATAGTTATAAGGATCATGACAAGAGTAATAGGGATAATAATAAAAGAATAAGGATAATAATAACAGTCATAGCGATAATAATAATGGTAATAAGGATAATAATAATAGTTATAACGACAATAATAATAGTAATAAGGATAATAATAATAGTTATAGTGCTAATAATAACAGTAATAAGGATAATAATAATAGTTACAGTGCTAGTAATAATGTGTAATAAGGATAATAATAATAGTTATAAGGATCATGACAAGAGTAATAGGGATAATAATAAAAGAATAAGGATAATAATAACAGTCATAGCGATAATAATAATGGTAATAAGGATAATAGTAATAGTAATAAGGATAATAATAATAGTTATAAGTATAGAGACAAGAGTAATAGGGATAGTAATAATAGAATAAGTATAATAATAACAGTCATACCGATAATAATAATAGTAATACGGATAATAATAATAGTTATAGTGCTAATAATAATAGTAATAAGGATAATAATAATAGTTATAAGGATAAAGACAAGAGTAATAGGGATAGTAACAATATAATAAGGATAATAATAACAGTCATAGCGATAATAAAAATAGTAATAAGGATAATAATAACAGGTATAGCGATAATAATAATAGTAATAAGGATAATAATAATAGTTATAGCGACAATAATAATAGTAATAAGGATAATAATAATAGTTATAGTGCTAATAATAATAGTAATAAGGATAATAATAATAGTTACAGTGCTAGTAATAATGTGTAATAAGGATAATAATACTAGTTATAAGGATAAAGACAAGAGTAAGAGGGATAGTAATAATATAATAAGGATAATAATAACAGTCATAGCGATAACAATAATAGTAATAAGGATAATAATAATAGTTATAAGGATAGAGACAAGTGTAATAGGGATAGTAATAATAGAATAAGGATAATAATAACAGTCATAGCGATAATAATAATGGTAATAAGGATAATAGTAATAGTAATAAGGATAGAGACAAGTGAAATAGGGATAGTAATAATAGACTAAGGATAATAATAACAGTCATAGCAATAATAATAATGGTAATAAGGAAAACAGTAATAGTAATAAGGATAATAATAATAGTTACAAGTATAGAGACAAGAGTAATAGGGATAGTAATAATAGAATAAGGATAATAATAACAGTCATAGCGATAATAATACTAGTAATAAGGATAATAATAACAGATATAACGATAATACTAATAGTATTAACGATCATAATAATAGGTATAAGGACAAAAACAAGAGTAATAAGATTAGTAATAACAGAATAAGGATAATAATAATAGTAATAAGGATAATAACAATAGTTATAGCGACAATAATAATAGTAATAAGGGTAATAATAATAGTTATAGTGCTAATAGTAATAGTAATAAGTATAATAATAACAGGTATAGCGATAATAATAATAGTAATAAGGATAATAATAATAGTTATAGCGACAATAATAATAGTAATAAGGATAATAATAATAGTTATAGTGCTAATAATAATAGTAATAAGGTAATAATAATAGTTACAGTGCTAGTAATAATGTGTAATAAGGATAATAATAATAGTTATAAGGATCAAGACAAGAGTAATAGGGATAATAATAAAAGAATAAGGATAATAATAACAGTCATAGCGATAATAATAATGGTAATAAGGATAATAGTAATAGTAATAAGGATAATAATAATAGTTATAAGTATAGAGACAAGAGTAATAGGGATAGTAATAATAGAATAAGGATAATAATAACAGGTATAGCGATAATAATAATAGTAATAAGGATAATAATAATAGTTATAGCGACAATAATAATAGTAATAAGGATAATAATAATAGTTATAGTGCTAATAATAATTGTAATAAGGATAAAAATAATAGTTACAGTGCTAGGAATAATGTGTAATAAGGATAATAATAATAGTTATAAGGATCATGACAAGAGTAATAGGGATAATAATAAAAGAATAAGGATAATAATAACAGTCATAGCGATAATAATAATGGTAATAAGGATAATAGTAATAGTAATAAGGATAATAATAATAGTTATAAGTATAGAGACAAGAGTAATAGGGATAGTAATAATAGAATAAGGATAATAATAACAGGTATAGCGACAATAATAATAGTAATAAGGATAATAATAATAGTTATAGTGCTAATAATAATAGTAATAAGGATAATAATAATAGTTACAGTGCTAGTAATAATGTGTAATAAGGATAATAATAATAGTTATAAGGATCATGACAAGAGTAATAGGGATAATAATAAAAGAATAAGGATAATAATAACAGTCATAGCGATAATAATAATGGTAATAAGGATAATAGTAATAGTAATAAGGATAATAATAATAGTTATAAGTATAGAGACAAGAGTAATAGGGATAGTAATAATAGAATAAGTATAATAATAACAGTCATAGCGATAATAATAATAGTAATATTGATAATAATAACAGTTATAGTGCTAATAGTAATAGTAATAAGGATAATAATAATAGTTATAAGTATAGAGACAAGAGTAATAGCGATAGTAATGATAGAATAAGGATAATAATAACAGTCATAGCGATAATAAAAATAGTAATAAGGGAAATAATAATAGTTATAAGGATAGAGACAAGTGTAATAGGGATAGTAATAATAGACTAAGGATAATAATAACAGTCATAGCGATAATAATAATGGTAATAAGGATAATAATAATAGTTATAAGTATAGAGACAAGAGTAATAGGGATAGTAATAATATAATAAGGATAATAATAACAGTCATAGCGATAACAATAATAGTAATAAGGATAATAATAATAGTTACAAGGATAGAGACAAGTGTAATAGGGATAGTAATAATAGAATAAGGATAATAATAACAGTCATAGCGATAATAATAATGGTAATAAGGATAATAGTAATAGTAATAAGGATAATAATAATAGTTATAAGGATAGAAACAAGTGTAATAGGGATAGTAATAATAGACTAAGGATAATAATAACAGTCATAGCGATAATAATAATGGTAGTAAGGATAGTAATAATAGTTATAAGGATAAAGACAAGAGTAATAGGGATAGTAATAATAGAATAAGGATAATAATAACAGTCATACCGATAATAATACTAGTAATAAGGATAATAATAACAGTTATAACGATAATACTAATAGTATTAACGATCATGATAATAGGTATAAGGACAAAAACAAGAGTAATAGGATTAGTAATAACAGAATAAGGATAATAATAACAGTCATAGCGATAATAATAATAGTAATAAGGATAATAATAATAGTTATAAGGATAGAAACAAGTGTAATAGGGATAGTAATAATAGACTAAGGATAATAATAACAGTCATAGCGATAATAATAATGGTAATAAGGATAGTAATAAAAGTTATAAGGATAAAGACAAGAGTAATAGGGATAGTAACAATATAATAAGGATAATAATAACAGTCATAGCGATAATAAAAATATAATAGTAATAAGGGAAATAATAATAGTTATAAGGATAAAGACAAGAGTAATAGGGATAGTAATAATAGAATAAGGATAATAATAACAGTCACAGAGATAATAAAAACAGTAATAAGGGAAATAATAATAGTTATAAGGATAAAGACAAGAGAAATAGGGATAGTAATAATATAATAAGGATAATAATAACAGTCATAGCGATAATAATAATGGTGATAAGGATAATAGTAATAGTAATAAGGATAATAATAATAGTTATAAGTATAGAGACAAGAGTAATAGGGATAGTAATAATAGAATAAGTATAATAATAACAGTCATACCGATAATAATAATAGTAATACGGATAATAATAATAGTTATAGTGCTAATAATAATAGTAATAAGGATAATAATAATAGTTATAGTGCTAATAATAATAGTAATAAGGATAAAGACAAGAGTAATAGGGATAGTAACAATATAATAAGGATAATAATAACAGTCATAGCGATAATAAAAATAGTAATAAGGATAATAATAACAGGTATAGCGATAATAATAATAGTAATAAGGATAATAATAATAGTTATAGCGACAATAATAATAGTAATAAGGATAATAATAATAGTTATAGTGCTAATAATAATAGTAATAAGGATAATAATAATAGTTACAGTGCTAGTAATAATGTGTAATAAGGATAATAATACTAGTTATAAGGATAAAGACAAGAGTAAGAGGGATAGTAATAATATAATAAGGATAATAATAACAGTCATAGCGATAACAATAATAGTAATAAGGATAATAATAATAGTTATAAGGATAGAGACAAGTGTAATAGAGATAGTAATAATAGAATAAGGATAATAATAACAGTCATAGCGATAATAATAATGGTAATAAGGATAATAGTAATAGTAATAAGGATAGAGACAAGTGAAATAGGGATAGTAATAATAGACTAAGGATAATAATAACAGTCATAGCAATAATAATAATGGTAATAAGGAAAACAGTAATAGTAATAAGGATAATAATAATAGTTACAAGTATAGAGACAAGAGTAATAGGGATAGTAATAATAGAATAAGGATAATAATAACAGTCATAGCGATAATAATACTAGTAATAAGGATAATAATAACAGATATAACGATAATACTAATAGTATTAACGATCATAATAATAGGTATAAGGACAAAAACAAGAGTAATAAGATTAGTAATAACAGAATAAGGATAATAATAATAGTAATAAGGATAATAACAATAGTTATAGCGACAATAATAATAGTAATAAGGGTAATAATAATAGTTATAGTGCTAATAGTAATAGTAATAAGTATAATAATAACAGGTATAGCGATAATAATAATAGTAATAAGGATAATAATAATAGTTATAGCGACAATAATAATAGTAATAAGGATAATAATAATAGTTATAGTGCTAATAATAATAGTAATAAGGATAATAATAATAGTTACAGTGCTAGTAATAATGTGTAATAAGGATAATAATAATAGTTATAAGGATCAAGACAAGAGTAATAGGGATAATAATAAAAGAATAAGGATAATAATAACAGTCATAGCGATAATAATAATGGTAATAAGGATAATAGTAATAGTAATAAGGATAATAATAATAGTTATAAGTATAGAGACAAGAGTAATAGGGATAGTAATAATAGAATAAGTATAATAATAACAGTCATAGCGATAATAATAATAGTAATATTGATAATAATAACAGTTATAGTGCTAATAGTAATAGTAATAAGGATAATAATAATAGTTATAAGTATAGAGACAAGAGTAATAGCGATAGTAATGATAGAATAAGGATAATAATAACAGTCATAGCGATAATAAAAATAGTAATAAGGGAAATAATAATAGTTATAAGGATAGAGACAAGTGTAATAGGGATAGTAATAATAGACTAAGGATAATAATAACAGTCATAGCGATAATAATAATGGTAATAAGGATAATAATAATAGTTATAAGTATAGAGACAAGAGTAATAGGGATAGTAATAATATAATAAGGATAATAATAACAGTCATAGCGATAACAATAATAGTAATAAGGATAATAATAATAGTTACAAGGATAGAGACAAGTGTAATAGGGATAGTAATAATAGAATAAGGATAATAATAACAGTCATAGCGATAATAATAATGGTAATAAGGATAATAGTAATAGTAATAAGGATAATAATAATAGTTATAAGGATAGAAAAAAGTGTAATAGGGATAGTAATAATAGACTAAGGATAATAATAACAGTCATAGCGATAATAATAATGGTAGTAAGGATAGTAATAATAGTTATAAGGATAAAGACAAGAGTAATAGGGATAGTAATAATAGAATAAGGATAACAATAACAGTCATACCGATAATAATACTAGTAATAAGGATAATAATAACAGTTATAACGATAATACTAATAGTATTAACGATCATGATAATAGGTATAAGGACAAAAACAAGAGTAATAGGATTAGTAATAACAGAATAAGGATAATAATAACAGTCATAGCGATAATAATAATAGTAATAAGGATAATAATAATAGTTATAAGGATAGAAACAAGTGTAATAGGGATAGTAATAATAGACTAAGGATAATAATAACAGTCATAGCGATAATAATAATGGTAATAAGGATAGTAATAAAAGTTATAAGGATAAAGACAAGAGTAATAGGGATAGTAACAATATAATAAGGATAATAATAACAGTCATAGCGATAATAAAAATATAATAGTAATAAGGGAAATAATAATAGTTATAAGGATAAAGACAAGAGTAATAGGGATAGTA
Organism: Megachile ligniseca; assembly: GCA_945859555.1. Classification (NCBI taxonomy): domain Eukaryota; kingdom Metazoa; phylum Arthropoda; class Insecta; order Hymenoptera; family Megachilidae; genus Megachile; species Megachile ligniseca. The sequence continues at coordinate 113,490 of CAMAOC010000149.1, read as the reverse complement.
ATAATAGAATAAGGATAATAATAACAGTCACAGAGATAATAAAAAACAGTAATAAGGGAAATAATAATAGTTATAAGGATAAAGACAAGAGAAATAGGGATAGTAATAATATAATAAGGATAATAATAACAGTCATAGCGATAATAATAATGGTGATAAGGATAATAGTAATAGTAATAAGGATAATAATAATAGTTATAAGTATAGAGACAAGAGTAATAGGGAAAGTAATAATAGAATAAGTATAATAATAACAGTCATACCGATAATAATAATAGTAATAGGATAGTAATAATAGAATAAGGATAATAATAACAGGTATAGCGATAATAATAATAGTAATAAGGATAATAATAATAGTTATAGCGACAATAATAATAGTAATAAGGATAATAATAATAGTTATAGTGCTAATAATAATTGTAATAAGGATAATAATAATAGTTATAAGGATCATGACAAGAGTAATAGGGATAATAATAAAGAATAAGGATAATAATAACAGTCATAGCGATAATAATAATGGTAATAAGGATAATAATAATAGTTATAACGACAATAATAATAGTAATAAGGATAATAATAATAGTTATAGTGCTAATAATAACAGTAATAAGGATAATAATAATAGTTACAGTGCTAGTAATAATGTGTAATAAGGATAATAATAATAGTTATAAGGATCATGACAAGAGTAATAGGGATACTAATAAAAGAATAAGGATAATAATAACAGTCATAGCGATAATAATAATGGTAATAAGGATTATAGTAATAGTAATAAGGATAATAATAATAGTTATAAGTATAGAGACAAGAGTAATAGGGATAGTAATAATAGAATAAGTATAATAATAACAGTCATAACGATAATAATAATAGTAATATTGATAATAATAACAGTTATAGTGCTAATAGTAATAGTAATAAGGATAATAATAATAGTTATAAGTATAGAGACAAGAGTAATGGGGATAGTAATAATAGAATAAGGATAATAATAACAGGTATAGAGACAATAATAATAGTAATAAGGATAATAATAATAGTTATAGTGCTAATAATAATAGTAATAAGGATAATAATAATAGTTACAGTGCTAGTAATAATGTGTAATAAGGATAATAATAATAGTTATAACGATCATGACAAGAGTAATAGGGATAATAATAAAAGAATAAGGATAATAATAACAGTCATAGCGATAATAAAAATAGTAATAAGGGAAATAATAATAGTTATAAGGATAGAGACAAGTGTAATAGGGATAGTAATAATAGACTAAGGATAATAATAACAGTCATAGCGATAATAATAATGGTAATAAGGATAATAATAATAGTTATAAGTATAGAGACAAGAGTAATAGCGATAGTAATGATAGAATAAGGATAATAATAACAGTCATACCGATAATAATAATAGTAATACGGATAATAATAATAGTTATAGTGCTAATAATAATAGTAATAAGGATAATAATAATAGTTATAGTGCTAATAATAATAGTAATAAGGATAATAATAATAGTTACAGTGCTAGTAATAATGTGTAATAAGGATAATAATAATAGTTATAAGGATAAAGACAAGAGTAATAGGGATAGTAATAATATAATAAGGATAATAATAACAGTCATAGCGATAACAATAATAGTAATAAGGATAATAATAATAGTTATAAGGATAGAGACAAGTGTAATAGGGATAGTAATAATAGAATAAGGATAATAATAACAGTCATAGCGATAATAATAATGGTAATAAGGATAATAGTAATAGTAATAAGGATAGAGACAAGTGAAATAGGGATAGTAATAATAGACTAAGGATAATAATAACAGTCATAGCAATAATAATAATTGTAATAAGGAAAACAGTAATAGTAATAAGGATAATAATAATAGTTACAAGTATAGAGACAAGAGTAATAGGGATAGTAATAATAGAATAAGGATAATAATAACAGTCATAGCGATAATAATACTAGTAATAAGGATAATAATAACAGTTATAACGATAATACTAATAGTATTAACGATCATAATAATAGGTATAAGGACAAAAACAAGAGTAATAAGATTAGTAATAACAGAATAAGGATAATAATAATAGTAATAAGTATAATAATAACAGGTATAGCGATAATAATAATAGTAATAAGGATAATAATAATAGTTATAGCGACAATAATAATAGTAATAAGGATAATAATAATAGTTATAGTGCTAATAATAATTATAATAAGGATAATAATAATAGTTACAGTGCTAGTAATAATGTGTAATAAGGATAATAATAATAGTTATAAGGATCATGACAAGAGTAGTAGGGATAATAATAAAAGAATAAGGATAATAATAACAGTCATAGCGATAATAATAATGGTAATAAGGATAATAGTAATAGTAATAAGGATAATAATAATAGTTATAAGTATAGAGACAAGAGTAATAGGGATAGTAATAATAGAATAAGTATAATAATAACAGTCATAGCGATAATAATAATAGTAATAGGGATAGTAATAATAGAATAAGGATAATAATAACAGGTATAGCGATAATAATAATAGTAATAAGGATAATAATAATAGTTATAGCGACAATAATAATAGTAATAAGGATAATAATAATAGTTATAGTGCTAATAATAATTGTAATAAGGATAATAATAATAGTTATAAGGATCATGACAAGAGTAATAGGGATAATAATAAAAGAATAAGGATAATAATAACAGTCATAGCGATAATAATAATGGTAATAAGGATAATAATAATAGTTATAACGACAATAATAATAGTAATAAGGATAATAATAATAGTTATAGTGCTAATAATAACAGTAATAAGGATAATAATAATAGTTACAGTGCTAGTAATAATGTGTAATAAGGATAATAATAATAGTTATAAGGATCATGACAAGAGTAATAGGGATACTAATAAAAGAATAAGGATAATAATAACAGTCATAGCGATAATAATAATGGTAATAAGGATTATAGTAATAGTAATAAGGATAATAATAATAGTTATAAGTATAGAGACAAGAGTAATAGGGATAGTAATAATAGAATAAGTATAATAATAACAGTCATAACGATAATAATAATAGTAATATTGATAATAATAACAGTTATAGTGCTAATAGTAATAGTAATAAGGATAATAATAATAGTTATAAGTATAGAGACAAGAGTAATGGGGATAGTAATAATAGAATAAGGATAATAATAACAGGTATAGAGACAATAATAATAGTAATAAGGATAATAATAATAGTTATAGTGCTAATAATAATAGTAATAAGGATAATAATAATAGTTACAGTGCTAGTAATAATGTGTAATAAGGATAATAATAATAGTTATAACGATCATGACAAGAGTAATAGGGATAATAATAAAAGAATAAGGATAATAATAACAGTCATAGCGATAATAAAAATAGTAATAAGGGAAATAATAATAGTTATAAGGATAGAGACAAGTGTAATAGGGATAGTAATAATAGACTAAGGATAATAATAACAGTCATAGCGATAATAATAATGGTAATAAGGATAATAATAATAGTTATAAGTATAGAGACAAGAGTAATAGCGATAGTAATGATAGAATAAGGATAATAATAACAGTCATAGCGATAATAAAAATAGTAATAAGGGAAATAATAATAGTTATAAGGATAGAGACAAGTGTAATAGGGATAGTAATAATAGACTAAGGATAATAATAACAGTCATAGCGATAATAATAATGGTAATAAGGATAATAGTAATAGTAATAAGGATAATAATAATAGTTATAAGGATAGAAACAAGTGTAATAGGGATAGTAATAATAGACTAAGGATAATAATAACAGTCATAGCGATAATAATAATGGTAGTAAGGATAGTAATAATAGTTATAAGGATAAAGACAAGAGTAATAGGGATAGTAATAATAGAATAAGGATAATAATAACAGTCATACCGATAATAATACTAGTAATAAGGATAATAATAACAGTTATAACGATAATACTAATAGTATTAACGATCATGATAATAGGTATAAGGACAGAAACAAGAGTAATAGGATTAGTAATAACAGAATAAGGATAATAATAACAGTCATAGCGATAATAATAATAGTAATAAGGATAATAATAATAGTTATAAGGATAGAAACAAGTGTAATAGGGATAGTAATAATAGACTAAGGATAATAATAACAGTCATAGCGATAATAATAATGGTAATAAGGATAGTAATAATAGTTATAAGGATAAAGACAAGAGTAATAGGGATAGTAACAATATAATAAGGATAATAATAACAGTCATAGCGATAATAAAAATATAATAGTAATAAGGGAAATAATAATAGTTATAAGGATAAAGACAAGAGAAATAGGGATAGTAATAATATAATAAGGATAATAATAACAGTCATAGCGATAATAATAATGGTAATAAGGATAATAGTAATAGTAATAAGGATAATAATAATAGTTATAGCGACAATAATAATAGTAATAAGGATAATAATAATAGTTATAGTGCTAATAATAATAGTAATAAGGATAATAATAATAGTTACAGTGCTAGTAATAATGTGTAATAAGGATAATAATAATAGTTATAAGGATAAAGACAAGAGTAATAGGGATAGTAATAATATAATAAGGATAATAATAACAGTCATAGCGATAACAATAATAGTAATAAGGATAATAATAATAGTTATAAGGATAGAGACAAGTGTAATAGGGATAGTAATAATAGAATAAGGATAATAATAACAGTCATAGCGATAATAATACTAGTAATAAGGATAATAATAACAGTTATAACGATAATACTAATAGTATTAACGATCATAATAATAGGTATAAGGACAAAAACAAGAGTAATAAGATTAGTAATAACAGAATAAGGATAATAATAATAGTAATAAGCATAATAACAATAGTTATAGCGACAATAATAATAGTAATAAGGGTAATAATAATAGTTATAGTGCTAATAGTAATAGTAATAAGTATAATAATAACAGGTATAGCGATAATAATAATAGTAATAAGGATAATAATAATAGTTATAGCGACAATAATAATAGTAATAAGGATAATAATAATAGTTATAGTGCTAATAATAATTGTAATAAGGATAATAATAATAGTTATAAGGATCATGACAAGAGTAATAGGGATAATAATAAAAGAATAAGGATAATAATAACAGTCATAGCGATAATAATAATGGTAATAAGGATAATAATAATAGTTATAACGACAATAATAATAGTAATAAGGATAATAATAATAGTTATAGTGCTAATAATAACAGTAATAAGGATAATAATAATAGTTATAAGGATCATGACAAGAGTAATAGGGATAATAATAAAAGAATAAGGATAATAATAACAGTCATAGCGATAATAATAATGGTAATAAGGATAATAATAACAGTCATAGCGATAATAAAAATAGTAATAAGGGAAATAATAATAGTTATAAGGATAGAGACAAGTGTAATAGGGATAGTAATAATAGACTAAGGATAATAATAACAGTCATAGCGATAATAATAATGGTAATAAGGATAATAGTAATAGTAATAAGGATAATAATAATAGTTATAAGTATAGAGACAAGAGTAATAGGGATAGTAATAATAGAATAAGTATAATAATAACAGTCATACCGATAATAATAATAGTAATACGGATAATAATAATAGTTATAGTGCTAATAATAATAGTAATAAGGATAATAATAATAGTTATAAGGATAAAGACAAGAGTAATAGGGATAGTAACAATATAATAAGGATAATAATAACAGTCATAGCGATAATAAAAATAGTAATAAGGATAATAATAACAGGTATAGCGATAATAATAATAGTAATAAGGATAATAATAATAGTTATAGCGACAATAATAATAGTAATAAGGATAATAATAATAGTTATAGTGCTAATAATAATAGTAATAAGGATAATAATAATAGTTACAGTGCTAGTAATAATGTGTAATAAGGATAATAATAATAGTTATAAGGATAAAGACAAGAGTAAGAGGGATAGTAATAATATAATAAGGATAATAATAACAGTCATAGCGATAACAATAATAGTAATAAGGATAATAATAATAGTTATAAGGATAGAGACAAGTGTAATAGGGATAGTAATAATAGAATAAGGATAATAATAACAGTCATAGCGATAATAATAATGGTAATAAGGATAATAGTAATAGTAATAAGGATAGAGACAAGTGAAATAGGGATCGTAATAATAGACTAAGGATAATAATAACAGTCATAGCAATAATAATAATGGTAATAAGGAAAACAGTAATAGTAATAAGGATAATAATAATAGTTACAGTGCTAGTAATAATGTGTAATAAGGATAATAATAATAGTTATAAGGATAAAGACAAGAGTAATAGGGATAGTAATAATATAATAAGGATAATAATAACAGTCATAGCGATAACAATAATAGTAATAAGGATAATAATAATAGTTATAAGGATAGAGACAAGTGTAATAGGGATAGTAATAATAGAATAAGTATAATAATAACAGTCATACCGATAATAATAATAGTAATACGGATAATAATAATAGTTATAGTGCTAATAATAATAGTAATAAGGATAATAATAATAGTTATAAGGATAAAGACAAGAGTAATAGGGATAGTAACAATATAATAAGGATAATAATAACAGTCATAGCGATAATAAAAATAGTAATAAGGATAATAATAACAGGTATAGCGATAATAATAATAGTAATAAGGATAATAATAATAGTTATAGCGACAATAATAATAGTAATAAGGATAATAATAATAGTTATAGTGCTAATAATAATAGTAATAAGGATAATAATAATAGTTACAGTGCTAGTAATAATGTGTAATAAGGATAATAATAATAGTTATAAGGATAAAGACAAGAGTAAGAGGGATAGTAATAATATAATAAGGATAATAATAACAGTCATAGCGATAACAATAATAGTAATAAGGATAATAATAATAGTTATAAGGATAGAGACAAGTGTAATAGGGATAGTAATAATAGAATAAGGATAATAATAACAGTCATAGCGATAATAATAATGGTAATAAGGATAATAGTAATAGTAATAAGGATAATAATAATAGTTATAAGTATAGAGACAAGAGTAATAGGGATAGTAATAATAGAATAAGGATAATAATAACAGGTATAGCGACAATAATAATAGTAATAAGGATAATAATAATAGTTATAGTGCTAATAATAATAGTAATAAGGATAATAATAATAGTTACAGTGCTAGTAATAATGTGTAATAAGGATAATAATAATAGTTATAAGGATCATGACAAGAGTAATAGGGATAATAATAAAAGAATAAGGATAATAATAACAGTCATAGCGATAATAATAATGGTAATAAGGATAATAGTAATAGTAATAAGGATATTAATAATAGTTATAAGTATAGAGACAAGAGTAATAGGGATAGTAATAATAGAATAAGTATAATAATAACAGTCATAGCGATAATAATAATAGTAATATTGATAATAATAACAGTTATAGTGCTAATAGTAATAGTAATAAGGATAATAATAATAGTTATAAGTATAGAGACAAGAGTAATAGCGATAGTAATGATAGAATAAGGATAATAATAACAGTCATAGCGATAATAAAAATAGTAATAAGGGAAATAATAATAGTTATAAGGATAGAGACAACTGTAATAGGGATAGTAATAATAGACTAAGGATAATAATAACAGTCATAGCGATAATAATAATGGTAATAAGGATAATAATAATAGTTATAAGTATAGAGACAAGAGTAATAGCGATAGTAATGATAGAATAAGGATAATAATAACAGTCATAGCGATAATAAAAATAGTAATAAGGGAAATAATAATAGTTATAAGGATAGAGACAAGTGTAATAGGGATAGTAATAATAGACTAAGGATAATAATAACAGTCATAGCGATAATAATAATGGTAATAAGGATAATAGTAATAGTAATAAGGATAATAATAATAGTTAGAAGGATAGAAACAAGTGTAATAGGGATAGTAATAATAGACTAAGGATAATAATAACAGTCATAGCGATAATAATAATGGTAGTAAGGATAGTAATAATAGTTATAAGGATAAAGACAAGAGTAATAGGGATAGTAATAATAGAATAAGGATAATAATAACAGTCATACCGATAATAATACTAGTAATAAGGATAATAATAACAGTTATAACGATAATACTAATAGTATTAACGATCATGATAATAGGTATAAGGACAAAAACAAGAGTAATAGGATTAGTAATAACAGAATAAGGATAATAATAACAGTCATAGCGATAATAATAATAGTAATAAGGATAATAATAATAGTTATAACGATAGAAACAAGTGTAATAGGGATAGTAATAATAGACTAAGGATAATAATAACAGTCATAGCGATAATAATAATGGTAATAAGGATAGTAATAATAGTTATAAGGATAAAGACAAGAGTAATAGGGATAGTAACAATATAATAAGGATAATAATAACAGTCATAGCGATAATAAAAATATAATAGTAATAAGGGAAATAATAATAGTTATAAGGATAAAGACAAGAGTAATAGGGATAGTAATAATAGAATAAGGATAATAATAACAGTCACAGAGATAATAAAAACAGTAATAAGGGAAATAATAATAGTTATAAGGATAAAGACAAGAGAAATAGGGATAGTAATAATATAATAAGGATAATAATAACAGTCATAGCGATAATAATAATGGTAATAAGGATAATAGTAATAGTAATAAGGATAATAATAATAGTTATAGTGCTAATAATAATAGTAATAAGGATAATAATAATAGTTACAGTGCTAGTAATAATGTGTAATAAGGATAATAATAATAGTTATAAGGATAAAGACAAGAGTAATAGGGATAGTAATAATATAATAAGGATAATAATAACAGTCATAGCGATAACAATAATAGTAATAAGGATAATAATAATAGTTACAAGGATAGAGACAAGTGTAATAGGGATAGTAATAATAGAATAAGGATAATAATAACAGTCATAGCGATAATAATAATGGTAATAAGGATAATAGTAATAGTAATAAGGATAATAATAATAGTTATAAGTATAGAGACAAGAGTAATAGGGATAGTAATAATAGAATAAGTATAATAATAACAGTCATAGCGATAATAATAATAGTAATATTGATAATAATAACAGTTATAGTGCTAATAGTAATAGTAATAAGGATAATAATAATAGTTATAAGTATAGAGACAAGAGTAATAGCGATAGTAATGATAGAATAAGGATAATAATAACAGTCATAGCGATAATAAAAATAGTAATAAGGGAAATAATAATAGTTATAAGGATAGAGACAACTGTAATAGGGATAGTAATAATAGACTAAGGATAATAATAACAGTCATAGCGATAATAATAATGGTAATAAGGATAATAATAATAGTTATAAGTATAGAGACAAGAGTAATAGCGATAGTAATGATAGAATAAGGATAATAATAACAGTCATAGCGATAATAAAAATAGTAATAAGGGAAATAATAATAGTTATAAGGATAGAGACAAGTGTAATAGGGATAGTAATAATAGACTAAGGATAATAATAACAGTCATAGCGATAATAATAATGGTAATAAGGATAATAGTAATAGTAATAAGGATAATAATAATAGTTATAAGGATAGAAACAAGTGTAATAGGGATAGTAATAATAGACTAAGGATAATAATAACAGTCATAGCGATAATAATAATGGTAGTAAGGATAGTAATAATAGTTATAAGGATAAAGACAAGAGTAATAGGGATAGTAATAATAGAATAAGGATAATAATAACAGTCATACCGATAATAATACTAGTAATAAGGATAATAATAACAGTTATAACGATAATACTAATAGTATTAACGATCATGATAATAGGTATAAGGACAAAAACAAGAGTAATAGGATTAGTAATAACAGAATAAGGATAATAATAACAGTCATAGCGATAATAATAATAGTAATAAGGATAATAATAATAGTTATAACGATAGAAACAAGTGTAATAGGGATAGTAATAATAGACTAAGGATAATAATAACAGTCATAGCGATAATAATAATGGTAATAAGGATAGTAATAATAGTTATAAGGATAAAGACAAGAGTAATAGGGATAGTAACAATATAATAAGGATAATAATAACAGTCATAGGGATAATAAAAATATAATAGTAATAAGGGAAATAATAATAGTTATAAGGATAAAGACAAGTGTAATAGGGATAGTAATAATAGAATAAGGATAATAATAACAGTCACAGAGATAATAAAAACAGTAATAAGGGAAATAATAATAGTTATAAGGATAAAGACAAGAGAAATAGGGATAGTAATAATATAATAAGGATAATAATAACAGTCATAGCGATAATAATAATGGTAATAAGGATAATAGTAATAGTAATAAGGATAATAATAATAGTTATAGTGCTAATAATAATAGTAATAAGGATAATAATAATAGTTACAGTGCTAGTAATAATGTGTAATAAGGATAATAATAATAGTTATAAGGATAAAGACAAGAGTAATAGGGATAGTAATAATATAATAAGGATAATAATAACAGTCATAGCGATAACAATAATAGTAATAAGGATAATAATAATAGTTACAAGGATAGAGACAAGTGTAATAGGGATAGTAATAATAGAATAAGGATAATAATAACAGTCATAGCGATAATAATAATGGTAATAAGGATAATAGTAATAGTAATAAGGATAATAATAATAGTTATAAGTATAGAGACAAGAGTAATAGGGATAGTAATAATAGAATAAGTATAATAATAACAGTCATAGCGATAATAATAATAGTAATATTGATAATAATAACAGTTATAGTGCTAATAGTAATAGTAATAAGGATAATAATAATAGTTATAAGTATAGAGACAAGAGTAATAGCGATAGTAATGATAGAATAAGGATAATAATAACAGTCATAGCGATAATAAAAATAGTAATAAGGGAAATAATAATAGTTATAAGGATAGAGACAACTGTAATAGGGATAGTAATAATAGACTAAGGATAATAATAACAGTCATAGCGATAATAATAATGGTAATAAGGATAATAATAATAGTTATAAGTATAGAGACAAGAGTAATAGCGATAGTAATGATAGAATAAGGATAATAATAACAGTCATAGCGATAATAAAAATAGTAATAAGGGAAATAATAATAGTTATAAGGATAGAGACAAGTGTAATAGGGATAGTAATAATAGACTAAGGATAATAATAACAGTCATAGCGATAATAATAATGGTAATAAGGATAATAGTAATAGTAATAAGGATAATAATAATAGTTATAAGGATAGAAACAAGTGTAATAGGGATAGTAATAATAGACTAAGGATAATAATAACAGTCATAGCGATAATAATAATGGTAGTAAGGATAGTAATAATAGTTATAAGGATAACGACAAGAGTAATAGGGATAGTAATAATAGAATAAGGATAATAATAACAGTCATACCGATAATAATACTAGTAATAAGGATAATAATAACAGTTATAACGATAATACTAATAGTATTAACGATCATGATAATAGGTATAAGGACAAAAACAAGAGTAATAGGATTAGTAATAACAGAATAAGGATAATAATAACAGTCATAGCGATAATAATAATAGTAATAAGGATAATAATAATAGTTATAAGGATAGAAACAAGTGTAATAGGGATAGTAATAATAGACTAAGGATAATAATAACAGTCATAGCGATAATAATAATGGTAATAAGGATAGTAATAATAGTTATAAGGATAAAGACAAGAGTAATAGGGATAGTAACAATATAATAAGGATAATAATAACAGTCATAGCGATAATAAAAATATAATAGTAATAAGGGAAATAATAATAGTTATAAGGATAAAGACAAGAGTAATAGGGATAGTAATAATAGAATAAGGATAATAATAACAGTCACAGAGATAATAAAAACAGTAATAAGGGAAATAATAATAGTTATAAGGATAAAGACAAGAGAAATAGGGATAGTAATAATATAATAAGGATAATAATAACAGTCATAGCGATAATAATAATGGTAATAAGGATAATAGTAATAGTAATAAGGATAATAATAATAGTTATAAGTATAGAGACAAGAGTAATAGGGATAGTAATAATAGAATAAGTATAATAATAACAGTCATACCGATAATAATAATAAAAGTAATACGGATAATAATAATAGTTATAGTGCTAATAATAATAGTAATAAGGATAATAATAATAGTTATAGTGCTAATAATAATAGTAATAAGGATAATAATAATAGTTACAGTGCTAGTAATAATGTGTAATAAGGATAATAATAATAGTTATAAGGATAAAGACAAGAGTAATAGGGATAGTAATAATATAATAAGGATAATAATAACAGTCATAGCGATAACAATAATAGTAATAAGGATAATAATAATAGTTACAAGGATAGAGACAAGTGTAATAGGGATAGTAATAATAGAATAAGGATAATAATAACAGTCATAGCGATAATAATAATGGTAATAAGGATAATAGTAATAGTAATAAGGATAATAATAATAGTTATAAGGATAGAAACAAGTGTAATAGGGATAGTAATAATAGACTAAGGATAATAATAACAGTCATAGCGATAATAATAATGGTAGTAAGGATAGTAATAATAGTTGTAAGGATAAAGACAAGAGTAATAGGGATAGTAATAATAGAATAAGGATAATAATAACAGTCATACCGATAATAATACTAGTAATAAGGATAATAATAACAGTTATAACGATAATACTAATAGTATTAACGATCATGATAATAGGTATAAGGACAAAAACAAGAGTAATAGGATTAGTAATAACAGAATAAGGATAATAATAACAGTCATAGCGATAATAATAATAGTAATAAGGATAATAATAATAGTTATAAGGATAGAAACAAGTGTAATAGGGATAGTAATAATAGACTAAGGATAATAATAACAGTCATAGCGATAATAATAATGGTAATAAGGATAATAGTAATAGTAATAAGGATAATAATAATAGTTATAAGTATAGAGACAAGAGTAATAGGGATAGTAATAATAGAATAAGTATAATAATAACAGTCATACCGATAATAATAATAAAAGTAATACGGATAATAATAATAGTTATAGTGCTAATAATAATAGTAATAAGGATAATAATAATAGTTATAGTGCTAATAATAATAGTAATAAGGATAATAATAATAGTTACAGTGCTAGTAATAATGTGTAATAAGGATAATAATAATAGTTATAAGGATAAAGACAAGAGTAATAGGGATAGTAATAATATAATAAGGATAATAATAACAGTCATAGCGATAACAATAATAGTAATAAGGATAATAATAATAGTTATAAGGATAGAGACAAGAGTAATAGGGATAGTAATAATAGAATAAGTATAATAATAACAGTCATAGCGATAATAATAATAGTAATATTGATAATAATAACAGTTATAGTGCTAATAGTAATAGTAATAAGGATAATAATAATAGTTATAAGTATAGAGACAAGAGTAATAGGGATAGTAATAAAAGAATAAGGAGAATAATAACAGGTATAGCGATAATAATAATAGTAATAAGGATAATAATAATAGTTATAGCGACAATAATAATAGTAATAAGGATAATAATAATAGTTATAGTGCTAATAATAATTGTAATAAGGATAATAATAATAGTTACAGTGCTAGTAATAATGTGTAATAAGGATAATAATAATAGTTATAAGGATCATGACAAGAGTAATAGGGATAATAATAAAAGAATAAGGATAATAATAACAGTCATAGCGATAATAATAATGGTAATAAGGATAATAGTAATAGTAATAAGGATAATAATAATAGTTATAAGTATAGAGACAAGAGTAATAGGGATAGTAATAATAGAATAAGTATAATAATAACAGTCATAGCGATAATAATAATAGTAATATTGATAATAATAACAGTTATAGTGCTAAAATTAATAGTAATAAGGATAATAATGATAGTTATAAGTATAGAGACAAGAGTAATAGGGATAGTAATAATAGAATAAGGATAATAATAACAGGTATAGCGATAATAATAATAGTAATAAGGATAATAATAATAGTTATAGCGACAATAATAATAGTAATAAGGATAATAATAATAGTTATAGTGCTAATAATAATTGTAATAAGGATAATAATAATAGTTATAAGGATCATGACAAGAGTAATAGGGATAATAATAAAAGAATAAGGATAATAATAACAGTCATAGCGATAATAATAATGGTAATAAGGATAATAATAATAGTTATAACGACAATAATAATAGTAATAAGGATAATAATAATAGTTATAGTGCTAATAATAACAGTAATAAGGATAATAATAATAGTTACAGTGCTAGTAATAATGTGTAATAAGTATAATAATAATAGTTATAAGGATCATGACAAGAGTAATAGGGATACTAATAATAGACTAAGGATAATAATAACAGTCATAGCGATAATAATAATGGTAATAAGGATAATAGTAATAGTAATAAGGATAATAATAATAGTTATAAGGATAGAAACGAGTGTAATAGGGATAGTAATAATGGACTAAGGATAATAATGACAGTCATAGCGATAATAATAATGGTAGTAAGGATAGTAATAAGAGTTATAAGGATAAAGACAAGAGTAATAGGGATAGTAATAATAGAATAAGGATAATAATAACAGTCATACCGATAATAATACTAGTAATAAGGATAATAATAACAGTTATAACGATAATACTAATAGTATTAACGATCATAATAATAGGTATAAGGACAAAAACAAGAGTAATAGGATTAGTAATAACAGAATAAGGATAATAATAACAGTCATAGCGATAATAATAATAGTAATAGTGCTAATAATACTAGTAATAAGGATAATAATAATAGTTACACTGCTAATAATAATGTGTAATAAGGATAATAATAATAGTTATAAGGATAAAGACAAGAGTAATAGGGATAATAATAAAAGAATAAGGATAATAATAACAGTCATAGCGATAATAATAATAGTAATAGGGATAGTAATAATAGAAGAAGCATAATAATAACAGTCATAGCGATAATAATAATAGTAATAAGGATAATAATAATAGTTATAAGGATAGAAACAAGTGTAATAGGGATAGTAATAATAGACTAAGGATAATAATAACAGTCATAGCGATAATAATAATGGTAATAAGGATAGTAATAATAGTTATAAGGATAAAGACAAGAGTAATAGGGATAGTAACAATATAATAAGGATAATAATAACAGTCATAGCGATAATAAAAATATGATAGTAATAAGGGAAATAATAATAGTTATAAGGATAAAGACAAGAGTAATAGGGATAGTAATAATAGAATAAGGATAATAATAACAGTCACAGAGATAATAAAAACAGTAATAAGGGAAATAATAATAGTTATAAGGATAAAGACAAGAGAAATAGGGATAGTAATAATATAATAAGGATAATAATAACAGTCATAGCGATAATAATAATGGTAATAAGGATAATAGTAATAGTAATAAGGATAATAATAATAGTTATAGCGACAATAATAATAGTAATAAGGATAATAATAATAGTTATAGTGCTAATAATAATAGTAATAAGCATAATAATAATAGTTACAGTGCTAGTAATAATGTGTAATAAGGATAATAATAATAGTTATAAGGATAAAGACAAGAGTAATAGGGATAGTAATAATATAATAAGGATAATAATAACAGTCATAGCGATAACAATAATAGTAATAAGGATAATAATAATAGTTACAAGGATAGAGACAAGTGTAATAGGGATAGTAATAATAGAATAAGGATAATAATAACAGTCATAGCGATAATAATAATGGTAATAAGGATAATAGTAATAGTAATAAGGATAATAATAATAGTTATAAGGATAGAAACAAGTGTAATAGGGATAGTAATAATAGACTAAGGATAATAATAACAGTCATAGCGATAATAATAATGGTAGTAAGGATAGTAATAATAGTTGTAAGGATAAAGACAAGAGTAATAGGGATAGTAATAATAGAATAAGGATAATAATAACAGTCATACCGATAATAATACTAGTAATAAGGATAATAATAACAGTTATAACGATAATACTAATAGTATTAACGATCATGATAATAGGTATAAGGACAAAAACAAGAGTAATAGGATTAGTAATAACAGAATAAGGATAATAATAACAGTCATAGCGATAATAATAATAGTAATAAGGATAATAATAATAGTTATAAGGATAGAAACAAGTGTAATAGGGATAGTAATAATAGACTAAGGATAATAATAACAGTCATAGCGATAATAATAATGGTAATAAGGATAGTAATAATAGTTATAAGGATAAAGACAAGAGTAATAGGGATAGTAACAATATAATAAGGATAATAATAACAGTCATAGCGATAATAAAAATATAATAGTAATAAGGGAAGTAATAATAGTTATAAGGATAAAGACAAGAGTAATAGGGATAGTAATAATAGAATAAGGATAATAATAACAGTCACAGAGATAATAAAAACAGTAATAAGGGAAATAATAATAGTTATAAGGATAAAGACAAGAGAAATAGGGATAGTAATAATATAATAAGGATAATAATAACAGTCATAGCGATAATAATAATGGTAATAAGGATAATAGTAATAGTAATAAGGATAATAATAATAGTTATAAGTATAGAGACAAGAGTAATAGGGATAGTAATAATAGAATAAGTATAATAATAACAGTCATACCGATAATAATAATAAAAGTAATACGGATAATAATAATAGTTATAGTGCTAATAATAATAGTAATAAGGATAATAATAATAGTTATAGTGCTAATAATAATAGTAATAAGGATAATAATAATAGTTACAGTGCTAGTAATAATGTGTAATAAGGATAATAATAATAGTTATAAGGATGAAGACAAGAGTAATAGGGATAGTAATAATATAATAAGGATAATAATAACAGTCATAGCGATAACAATAATAGTAATAAGGATAATAATAATAGTTATAAGGATAGAGACAAGAGTAATAGGGATAGTAATAATAGAATAAGTATAATAATAACAGTCATAGCGATAATAATAATAGTAATATTGATAATAATAACAGTTATAGTGCTAATAGTAATAGTAATAAGGATAATAATAATAGTTATAAGTATAGAGACAAGAGTAATAGGGATAGTAATAAAAGAATAAGGAGAATAATAACAGGTATAGCGATAATAATAATAGTAATAAGGATAATAATAATAGTTATAGCGACAATAATAATAGTAATAAGGATAATAATAATAGTTATAAGGATCATGACAAGAGTAATAGGGATAATAATAAAAGAATAAGGATAATAATAACAGTCATAGCGATAATAATAATGGTAATAAGGATAATAGTAATAGTAATAAGGATAATAATAATAGTTATAAGTATAGAGACAAGAGTAATAGGGATAGTAATAATAGAATAAGTATAATAATAACAGTCATAGCGATAATAATAATAGTAATATTGATAATAATAACAGTTATAGTGCTAAAATTAATAGTAATAAGGATAATAATAATAGTTATAAGTATAGAGACAAGAGTAATAGGGATAGTAATAATAGAATAAGGATAATAATAACAGGTATAGCGATAATAATAATAGTAATAAGGATAATAATAATAGTTATAGCGACAATAATAATAGTAATAAGGATAATAATAATAGTTATAGTGCTAATAATAATTGTAATAAGGATAATAATAATAGTTATAAGGATCATGACAAGAGTAATAGGGATAATAATAAAAGAATAAGGATAATAATAACAGTCATAGCGATAATAATAATGGTAATAAGGATAATAATAATAGTTATAACGACAATAATAATAGTAATAAGGATAATAATAATAGTTATAGTGCTAATAATAACAGTAATAAGGATAATAATAATAGTTACAGTGCTAGTAATAATGTGTAATAAGTATAATAATAATAGTTATAAGGATCATGACAAGAGTAATAGGGATACTAATAATAGACTAAGGATAATAATAACAGTCATAGCGATAATAATAATGGTAATAAGGATAATAGTAATAGTAATAAGGATAATAATAATAGTTATAAGGATAGAAACGAGTGTAATAGGGATAGTAATAATGGACTAAGGATAATAATGACAGTCATAGCGATAATAATAATGGTAGTAAGGATAGTAATAAGAGTTATAAGGATAAAGACAAGAGTAATAGGGATAGTAATAATAGAATAAGGATAATAATAACAGTCATACCGATAATAATACTAGTAATAAGGATAATAATAACAGTTATAACGATAATACTAATAGTATTAACGATCATAATAATAGGTATAAGGACAAAAACAAGAGTAATAGGATTAGTAATAACAGAATAAGGATAATAATAACAGTCATAGCGATAATAATAATAGTAATAGTGCTAATAATACTAGTAATAAGGATAATAATAATAGTTACACTGCTAATAATAATGTGTAATAAGGATAATAATAATAGTTATAAGGATAAAGACAAGAGTAATAGGGATAATAATAAAAGAATAAGGATAATAATAACAGTCATAGCGATAATAATAATAGTAATAGGGATAGTAATAATAGAAGAAGCATAATAATAACAGTCATAGCGATAATAATAATAGTAATAAGGATAATAATAATAGTTATAAGGATAGAAACAAGTGTAATAGGGATAGTAATAATAGACTAAGGATAATAATAACAGTCATAGCGATAATAATAATGGTAATAAGGATAGTAATAATAGTTATAAGGATAAAGACAAGAGTAATAGGGATAGTAACAATATAATAAGGATAATAATAACAGTCATAGCGATAATAAAAATATGATAGTAATAAGGGAAATAATAATAGTTATAAGGATAAAAACAAGAGTAATAGGGATAGTAATAATAGAATAAGGATAATAATAACAGTCACAGAGATAATAAAAACAGTAATAAGGGAAATAATAATAGTTATAAGGATAAAGACAAGAGAAATAGGGATAGTAATAATATAATAAGGATAATAATAACAGTCATAGCGATAATAATAATGGTAATAAGGATAATAGTAATAGTAATAAGGATAATAATAATAGTTATAGCGACAATAATAATAGTAATAAGGATAATAATAATAGTTATAGTGCTAATAATAATAGTAATAAGCATAATAATAATAGTTACAGTGCTAGTAATAATGTGTAATAAGGATAATAATAATAGTTATAAGGATAAAGACAAGAGTAATAGGGATAGTAATAATATAATAAGGATAATAATAACAGTCATAGCGATAATAATAATGGTAATAAGGATAATAGTAATAGTAATAAGGATAGAGACAAGTGAAATAGGGATAGTAATAATAGACTAAGGATAATAATAACAGTCATAGCAATAATAATAATGGCAATAAGGAAAACAGTAATAGTAATAAGGATAATAATAATAGTTACAAGTATAGAGACAAGAGTAATAGGGATAGTAATAATAGAATAAGGATAATAATAACAGTCATAGCGATAATAATACTAGTAATAAGGATAATAATAACAGTTATAACGATAATACTAATAGTATTAACGATCATAATAATAGGTATAAGGACAAAAACAAGAGTAATAAGATTAGTAATAACAGAATAAGCATAATAATAATAGTAATAAGGATAATAACAATAGTTATAGCGACAATAATAATAGTAATAAGGGTAATAATAATAGTTATAGTGCTAATAGTAATAGTAATAAGTATAATAATAACAGGTATAGCGATAATAATAATAGTAATAAGGATAATAATAATAGTTATAGCGACAATAATAATAGTAATAAGGATAATAATAATAGTTATAGTGCTAATAATAATAGTAATAAGGATAATAATAACAGTCATAGCGATAATAATAATGGTAATAAGGATAATAGTAATAGTAATAAGGATAATAATAATAGTTATAAGTATAGAGACAAGAGTAATAGGGATAGTAATAATAGAATAAGTATATTAATAACAGTCATAGCGATAATAATAATAGTAATATTGATAATAATAACAGTTATAGTGCTAATAGTAATAGTAATAAGGATAATAATAATAGTTATAAGTATAGAGACAAGAGTAATAGGGATAGTAATAATAGAATAAGTATAATAATAACAGTCATAGCGATAATAATAATAGTAATATTGATAATAATAACAGTTATAGTGCTAATAGAAATAGTAATAAGGATAATAATAATAGTTATAAGTATAGAGACAAGAGTAATAGGGATAGTAATAATAGAATAAGGATAATAATAACAGGTATAGCGATAATAATAATAGTAATAAGGATAATAATAATAGTTATAGCGACAATAATAATAGTAATAAGGATAATAATAATAGTTATAGTCCTAATAATAATTGTAATAAGGATAATAATAATAGTTATAAGGATCATGACAAGAGTAATAGGGATAATAATAAAAGAATAAGGATAATAATAACAGTCATAGCGATAATAATAATGGTAATAAGGATAATAATAATAGTTATAACGACAATAATAATAGTAATAAGGATAATAATAATAGTTATAGTGCTAATAATAACAGTAATAAGGATAGTAATAATAGTTACAGTGCTAGTAATAATGTGTAATAAGGATAATAATAATAGTTATAAGGATCATGACAAGAGTAATAGGGATACTAATAAAAGAATAAGGATAATAATAACAGTCATAGCGATAATAATAATGGTAATAAGGATAATAGTAATAGTAATAAGGATAATAATAATAGTTATAAGTATAGAGACAAGAGTAATAGGGATAGTAATAATAGAATAAGTATAATAATAACAGTCATAACGATAATAATAATAGTAATATTGATAATAATAACAGTTATAGTGCTAATAGTAATAGTAATAAGGATAATAATAATAGTTATAGTGCTAATAATAATAGTAATAAGGATAATAATAATAGTTACAGTGCTAGTAATAATGTGTAATAAGGATAATAATAATAGTTATAACGATCATGACAAGAGTAATAGGGATAATAATAAAAGAATAAGGATAATAATAACAGTCATAGCGATAATAATAATAGTAATAGGGATAGTAATAATAGAAGAAGTATAATAATAACAGTCATAGCGATAATAATAATAGTAATAAGGATAATAATAATAGTTATAAGGATAGAAACAAGTGTAATAGGGATAGTAATAATAGCACTAAGGATAATAATAACAGTCATAGCGATAATAATAATGGTAATAAGGATAGTAATAATAGTTATAAGGATAAAGACAAGAGTAATAGGGATAGTAATAATAGAATAAGGATAATTAATAACAGTCACAGAGATAATAAAAAACAGTAATAAGGGAAATAATAATAGTTATAAGGATAAAGACAAGAGAAATAGGGATAGTAATAATATAATAAGGATAATAATAACAGTCATAGCGATAATAATAATGGTAATAAGGATAATAGTAATAGTAATAAGGATAATAATAATAGTTATAAGTATAGAGACAAGAGTAATAGGGATAGTAATAATAGAATAAGGATAATAATAAACAGGTATAGCGATAATAATAATAGTAATAAGGATAATAATAATAGTTATAGCGACAATAATATATAGTAATATGGATAATAATAATAGTTATAGTCCCTAATAATAATTGTTATAAGGATAATAATAATAGTTAATAAGGATCATGACAAGAGTAATAGGGATAATAATAAAAGAATAAGGATAATAATAACAGTCATAGCGATAATAATAATGGTAATAAGGATAATAATAATAGTTATAACGACAATAATAATAGTATAAGGATAATAATAATAGTTATAGTGCTAATAATAACAGTAATAAGGATAGTATAATAGTTACAGTGCTAGTAATAATGTGTAATAAGGATAATAATAATAGTTATAAGGATCATGACAAGAGTAATAGGGGATACTAATAAAAGAATAAGGATAATAATAACAGTCATAGCGATAATAATAATGGTAATAAGGATAATAGTAATAGTAATAAGGATAATAATAATAGTTATAAGTATAGAGACAAGAGTAATAGGGATAGTAATAATAGAATAAGTATAATAATAACAGTCATAACGATAATAATAATAGTAATATTGATAATAATAACAGTTATATGTGCTAACAGTAATAGTAATAAGGATAATAATAATAGTTATAGTGCTAATAATAATAGTAATAAGGATAATAATAATAGTTACAGTGCTAGTAATAATGTGTAATAAGGATAATAATAATAGTTATAACGATCATGACAAGAGTAATAGGGATAATATTAAAAGAATAAGGATAATAATAACAGTACATATGCGATAATAATAATAGTAATAGGGGATAGTAATAATAGAAGAAGTATAATAATAACAGTCATAGCGATAATAATAATAGTAATAAGGATATTAATAATAGTTATAAGGATAGAAACAAGTGTAATAGGGATAGTAATAATAGACTAAGGATAATAATAACAGTCATAGCGATAATAATAATGGTAATAAGGATAGTAATAATAGTTATAAGGATAAAGACAAGAGTAATAGGGATAGTAATAATAGAATAAGGATAATAATAACAGTCACAGAGATAATAAAAACAGTAATAAGGGAAATAATAATAGTTATAAGGATAAAGACAAGAGAAATAGGGATAGTAATAATATAATAAGGATAATAATAACAGTCATAGCGATAATAATAATGGTAATAAGGATAATAGTAATAGTAATAAGGATAATAATAATAGTTATAAGTATAGAGACAAGAGTAATAGGGATAGTAATAATAGAATAAGGATAATAATAACAGGTATAAGCGATAATAATAATAGTAATAAGGATAATAATAATAGTTATAGCGACGAATAATAATAGTAATAAGGATAATAATAATAGTTATAGTCCTAATAATAATTGTAATAAGGATAATAATAATAGTTATAAGGATCATGACAAGAGTAATAGGGATAATAATAAAAGAATAAGGATAATAATAACAGTCATAGCGATAATAAATAATGGTAATAAGGATAATAATAATAGTTATAACGACAATAACAATAGTAATAAGGATAATAATAATAGTTATAGTGCTATATAATAACAGTAATAAGGATAGTAATAATAGTTACAGTGCTAGTAATAATGTGTAATAAGGATAATAATAATAGTTACAAGGATCATGACAAGAGTAATAGGGATACTAATAAAAGAATACGGATAATAATTACAGTCATAGCGATAATAATAATGGTACATAAGGATAATAGTAATAGTAATAAGGATAATAATAATAGGTATAAGTATAGAGACAAGAGTAATAGGGGATAGTAATAATAGAATAAGTATAATAAATAACAGTCATAACGATAATAATAATAGTAATATTGATAATAATAACAGTTATAGTGCTAATAGTAATAGTAATAAGGATAATAATAATAGTTATAGTGCTAATAATAAATAGTAATAAGGATAATAATAATAGTTACAGTGCTAGTAATAATGTGTAATAAGGATAATAATAATAGTTATAACGATCATGACAAGAGTAATAGGGA
Organism: Megachile ligniseca; assembly: GCA_945859555.1. Lineage (NCBI taxonomy): Eukaryota > Metazoa > Arthropoda > Insecta > Hymenoptera > Megachilidae > Megachile > Megachile ligniseca. Next base: position 89,594 of record CAMAOC010000149.1, on the reverse strand, counting down.
TAATAATAAAAGAATAAGGATAATAATAACAGTCATAGCGATAATAATAATAGTAATAGGGATAGTAATAATAGAAGAAGTATAATAATAACAGTCATAGCGATAATAATAATAGTAATAGGGATAGTAATAATAGAAGAAGTATAATAATAACAGTCATAGCGATAATAATAATAGTAATAAGGATAATAATAATAGTTATAATGGATAGAAACAAGTGTAATAGGGATAGTAATAATAGACTAAGGATAATAATAACAGTCATAGCGATAATAATAATGGTAATAAGGATAGTAATAATAGTTATAAGGATAAAGACAAGAGTAATAGGGGATAGTAATAATAGAATAAGGATCATAATAAACAGTCACAGAGATAATAAAAACAGTAATAAGGGAAATAATAATAGTTATAAGGATAAAGACAAGAGAAATAGGGGATAGTAATAATATAATAAGGATAATAATAACAGTCATAGCGATAATAATAATGGTAATAAGGATAATAGTAATAGTAATAAGGATAATAATAATAGTTATAAGTATAGAGACAAGAGTAATAGGGATAGTAATAATAGAATAAGTATAATAATAACAGTCATACCGATAATAATAATAAAAGTAATACGGATAATAATAATAGTTATAGTGCTAATAATAATAGTAATAAGGATAATAATAATAGTTATAGTGCTAATAATAATAGTAATAAGGATAATAATAATAGTTACAGTGCTAGTAATAATGTGTAATAAGGATAATAATAATAGTTATAAGGATAAAGACAAGAGTAATAGGGATAGTAATAATATAATAAGGATAATAATAACAGTCATAGCGATAACAATAATAGTAATAAGGATAATAATAATAGTTATAAGGATAGAGACAAGAGTAATAGGGATAGTAATAATAGAATAAGTATAATAATAACAGTCATAGCGATAATAATAATAGTAATATTGATAATAATAACAGTTATAGTGCTAATAGTAATAGTAATAAGGATAATAATAATAGTTATAAGTATAGAGACAAGAGTAATAGGGATAGTAATAATAGAATAAGGAGAATAATAACAGTCATAACGATAATAATAATAGTAATATTGATAATAATAACAGTTATAGTGCTAATAGTAATAGTAATAAGGATAATAATAATAGTTATAGTGCTAATAATAATAGTAATAAGGATAATAATAATAGTTACAGTGCTAGTAATAATGTGTAATAAGGATAATAATAATAGTTATAACGATCATGACAAGAGTAATAGGGATAATATTAAAAGAATAAGGATAATAATAACAGTCATAGCGATAATAATAATAGTAATAGGGATAGTAATAATAGAAGAAGTATAATAATAACAGTCATAGCGATAATAATAATAGTAATAAGGATAATAATAATAGTTATAAGGATAGAAACAAGTGTAATAGGGATAGTAATAATAGACTAAGGATAATAATAACAGTCATAGCGATAATAATAATGGTAATAAGGATAGTAATAATAGTTATAAGGATAAAGACAAGAGTAATAGGGATAGTAATAATAGAATAAGGATAATAATAACAGTCACAGAGATAATAAAAACAGTAATAAGGGAAATAATAATAGTTATAAGGATAAAGACAAGAGAAATAGGGATAGTAATAATATAATAAGGATAATAATAACAGTCATAGCGATAATAATAATGGTAATAAGGATAATAGTAATAGTAATAAGGATAATAATAATAGTTATAAGTATAGAGACAAGAGTAATAGGGATAGTAATAATAGAATAAGGATAATAATAACAGGTATAGCGATAATAATAATAGTAATAAGGATAATAATAATAGTTATAGCGACAATAATAATAGTAATAAGGATAATAATAATAGTTATAGTCCTAATAATAATTGTAATAAGGATAATAATAATAGTTATAAGGATCATGACAAGAGTAATAGGGATAATAATAAAAGAATAAGGATAATAATAACAGTCATAGCGATAATAATAATGGTAATAAGGATAATAATAATAGTTATAACGACAATAACAATAGTAATAAGGATAATAATAATAGTTATAGTGCTAATAATAACAGTAATAAGGATAGTAATAATAGTTACAGTGCTAGTAATAATGTGTAATAAGGATAATAATAATAGTTATAAGGATCATGACAAGAGTAATAGGGATACTAATAAAAGAATAAGGATAATAATTACAGTCATAGCGATAATAATAATGGTAATAAGGATAATAGTAATAGTAATAAGGATAATAATAATAGGTATAAGTATAGAGACAAGAGTAATAGGGATAGTAATAATAGAATAAGTATAATAATAACAGTCATAACGATAATAATAATAGTAATATTGATAATAATAACAGTTATAGTGCTAATAGTAATAGTAATAAGGATAATAATAATAGTTATAGTGCTAATAATAATAGTAATAAGGATAATAATAATAGTTACAGTGCTAGTAATAATGTGTAATAAGGATAATAATAATAGTTATAACGATCATGACAAGAGTAATAGGGATAATAATAAAAGAATAAGGATAATAATAACAGTCATAGCGATAATAATAATAGTAATAGGGATAGTAATAATAGAAGAAGTATAATAATAACAGTCATAGCGATAATAATAATAGTAATAGGGATAGTAATAATAGAAGAAGTATAATAATAACAGTCATAGCGATAATAATAATAGTAATAAGGATAATAATAATAGTTATAAGGATAGAAACAAGTGTAATAGGGATAGTAATAATAGACTAAGGATAATAATAACAGTCATAGCGATAATAATAATGGTAATAAGGATAGTAATAATAGTTATAAGGATAAAGACAAGAGTAATAGGGATAGTAATAATAGAATAAGGATAATAATAACAGTCACAGAGATAATAAAAACAGTAATAAGGGAAATAATAATAGTTATAAGGATAAAGACAAGAGAAATAGGGATAGTAATAATATAATAAGGATAATAATAACAGTCATAGCGATAATAATAATGGTAATAAGGATAATAGTAATAGTAATAAGGATAATAATAATAGTTATAAGTATAGAGACAAGAGTAATAGGGATAGTAATAATAGAATAAGTATAATAATAACAGTCATACCGATAATAATAATAAAAGTAATACGGATAATAATAATAGTTATAGTGCTAATAATAATAGTAATAAGGATAATAATAATAGTTATAGTGCTAATAATAATAGTAATAAGGATAATAATAATAGTTACAGTGCTAGTAATAATGTGTAATAAGGATAATAATAATAGTTATAAGGATAAAGACAAGAGTAATAGGGATAGTAATAATATAATAAGGATAATAATAACAGTCATAGCGATAACAATAATAGTAATAAGGATAATAATAATAGTTATAAGGATAGAGACAAGAGTAATAGGGATAGTAATAATAGAATAAGTATAATAATAACAGTCATAGCGATAATAATAATAGTAATATTGATAATAATAACAGTTATAGTGCTAATAGTAATAGTAATAAGGATAATAATAATAGTTATAAGTATAGAGACAAGAGTAATAGGGATAGTAATAATAGAATAAGGAGAATAATAACAGGTATAGCGATAATAATAATAGTAATAAGGATAATAATAATAGTTATAGCGACAATAATAATAGTAATAAGGATAATAATAATAGTTATAGTGCTAATAATAATTGTAATAAGGATAATAATAATAGTTACAGTGCTAGTAATAATGTGTAATAAGGATAATAATAATAGTTATAAGGATCATGACAAGAGTAATAGGGATAATAATAAAAGAATAAGGATAATAATAACAGTCATAGCGATAATAATAATGGTAATAAGGATAATAGTAATAGTAATAAGGATAATAATAATAGTTATAAGTATAGAGACAAGAGTAATAGGGATAGTAATAATAGAATAAGTATAATAATAACAGTCATAGCGATAATAATAATAGTAATATTGATAATAATAACAGTTATAGTGCTAAAATTAATAGTAATAAGGATAATAATAATAGTTATAAGTATAGAGACAAGAGTAATAGGGATAGTAATAATAGAATAAGGATAATAATAACAGGTATAGCGATAATAATAATAGTAATAAGGATAATAATAATAGTTATAGCGACAATAATAATAGTAATAAGGATAATAATAATAGTTATAGTGCTAATAATAATTGTAATAAGGATAATAATAATAGTTATAAGGATCATGACAAGAGTAATAGGGATAATAATAAAAGAATAAGGATAATAATAACAGTCATAGCGATAATAATAATGGTAATAAGGATAATAATAATAGTTATAACGACAATAATAATAGTAATAAGGATAATAATAATAGTTATAGTGCTAATAATAACAGTAATAAGGATAATAATAATAGTTACAGTGCTAGTAATAATGTGTAATAAGTATAATAATAATAGTTATAAGGATCATGACAAGAGTAATAGGGATACTAATAAAAGAATAAGGATAATAATAACAGTCATAGCGATAATAATAATGGTAATAAGGATAATAGTAATAGTAATAAGGATAATAATAATAGTTATAAGTATAGAGACAAGAGTAATAGGGATAGTAATAATAGAATAAGTATAATAATAACAGTCATAACGATAATAATAATAGTAATATTGATAATAATAACAGTTATAGTGCTAATAGTAATAGTAATAAGGATAATAATAATAGTTATAGTGCTAATAATAATAGTAATAAGGATAATAATAATAGTTACAGTGCTAGTAATAATGTGTAATAAGGATAATAATAATAGTTATAACGATCATGACAAGAGTAATAGGGATAATAATAAAAGAATAAGGATAATAATAACAGTCATAGCGATAATAATAATAGTAATAGGGATAGTAATAATAGAAGAAGTATAATAATAACAGTCATAGCGATAATAATAATAGTAATAAGGATAATAATAATAGTTATAAGGATAGAAACAAGTGTAATAGGGATAGTAATAATAGACTAAGGATAATAATAACAGTCATAGCGATAATAATAATGGTAATAAGGATAGTAATAATAGTTATAAGGATAAAGACAAGAGTAATAGGGATAGTAACAATATAATAAGGATAATAATAACAGTCATAGCGATAATAAAAATATAATAGTAATAAGGGAAATAATAATAGTTATAAGGATAAAGACAAGAGAAATAGGGATAGTAATAATAGAATAAGGATAATAATAACAGTCACAGAGATAATAAAAATAGTAATAAGGGAAATAATAATAGTTATAAGGATAAAGACAAGAGTAATAGGGATAGTAATAATAGAATAAGGATAATAATAACAGTCACACAGATAATAAAAATAGTAATAAGGGAAATAATAATAGTTATAAGGATAAAGACAAGAGAAATAGGGATAGTAATAATATAATAAGGATAATAATAACAGTCATAGCGATAATAATAATGGTAATAAGGATAATAGTAATAGTAATAAGGATAATAATAATAGTTATAAGTATAGAGACAAGAGTAATAGGGATAGTAATAATAGAATAAGTATAATAATAACAGTCATACCGATAATAATAATAGTAATACGGATAATAATAATAGTAATAAGGATAATAATAATAGTTATAAGGATAAAGACAAGAGTAATAGGGATAGTAACAATATAATAAGGATAATAATAACAGTCATAGCGATAATAAAAATAGTAATAAGGGAAATAATAATAGTCATAAGGATAAAGACAAGAGTAATAGGGATAGTAATAATATAATAAGGATAATAATAGCAGTCATAGCGATAACAATAATAGTAATAAGGATAATAATAATAGTTATAAGGATAATAATAATAGTTATAAGTATACAGACAAGAGTAATAGGGATAGTAATAATAGAATAAGTATAATAATAACAGTCATAGCGATAATAATAATAGTATTATTGATAATAATAACAGTTATAGTGCTAATAGTAATAGTAATAAGGATAATAATAATAGTTATAAGTATAGAGACAAGAGTAATAGGGATAGTAATAATAGAATAAGGATAATAATAACAGGTATAGCGACAATAATAATAGTAATAAGGATAATAATAATAGTTATAAGGATAAAGGCAAGAGTAATACGGATAGTAACAATAGATAAAGGATAATAATAACAGGTATAGCGATAATAATAATAGTAGTAATAATAATAATAACAGTTATAAGGATAAAGACAAGAGGAATAGGGATAATAATAATAGTAATAAGGATAATAATAATAGTTATAAGGATAAAGGCAAGAGTAATACGGATAGTAACAATAGATAAAGGATAATAATAACAGTTATAGCGATAATAATAATAATAATAAGGGCAATAATAATAGTTATAAGGACAAAGACAAGAGTAATACGGACAGTAACAATAGATAAAGGATAATAATAACAGTTGTAACGATAATAATAATAATAATAAGGATAATGATAATAGTCATAAGGATAAAGACAAGGGGAATGGGGATAATAATAATAGTAATAAGAATAGTAATAACAGTAATAGTGATAATAATAACATTTATAGCGATAATAATAATAGATATAAGTATAGCAATAACAGTTTTAAGGATAAAGAGAAGAGTAATACGGATAGTAATAATAGAATAAGGACAATAATAACAGTTATAGCGATAATAATAATAGTAATAAGGATAATAAAAATAGTAATATGAATAAGAAAAATAGTTATAAGGACAAAGACATGAGGAATAGGAATAATAATAATAGTAATAAGAATAATAATAACAGTTATAGCGATAATAATAATAATAATAAGGACAATAATAATAGTTATAAGGATAAATGCAAGAGTAATACGTATAGTAACAGTAGATAAAGGATAATAATAATAGTAATAATAATAATAATAACAGTTATAAGGATAAAGACAAGAGGAATAGGGGTAATAGTAATAGTAATAACAATAATAATAACAGTTATAGCGATAATAAAAATAGTAATAAGGATTAATAATAATAGTTATAAGGATAAAGACAAGATTAATAGGGATAATAATAATAGTAATAGGAACAATAATAACAGTTATAGCGATAATAATAATAGTAATAATAGTAATAAGGATAACAATAACAGTTATAGCGACAATAATAATAATAATAGCGATAATAATAATAGTTATAAGGAGAAAGACAAGAGGAATGGGGATAATAATAATAGTAATAACAATAATAATAACAGTTATAGCGATAATAATAATAGTAATAAGGATAATAATAATAGTTATGAGGATAAAGGCAAGAGTAATACGGATAGTAACAATAGACAAAGGATAATAATAACAGTTATAGCGATAATAATAATAATAGTATAGGCAATAATAATAGTTATAAGGACAAAGACAAGAGGAATACGGATAGTCACAATAGGATAAGGATACTAATAACAGTTATAGCGACAATAATAATGGTAATAATAATAATAATAACAGTTATAAGGATAAAGACAAGAGGAATAGGGGTAATAGTAATCGTAATAACAATAACAATAACAGTTACGGCGATAATAATAATAGTAATAAGGATTAATAATAATAGTTACAAGGATAAAGACAAGATTAATAGGGATAATAATAATAGTAATAGGAACAATAATAACAGTTATAGCGATAATAATAATAGTAATAATAGTAATAAGGATAACAATAACAGTTATAGCGACAATAATAATAATAATAGCGATAATAATAATAGTTATAAGGAGAAAGACAAGAGGAATGGGGATAATAATAATAGTAATAACAATAATAATAACAGTTATAGCGATAATAATAATAGTAATAAGGATAATAATAATAGTTATGAGGATAAAGGCAAGAGTAATACGGATAGTAACAATAGACAAAGGATAATAATAACAGTTATAGCGATAATAATAATAATAGTAAGGGCAATAATAATAGTTATAAGGACAAAGACAAGAGGAATACGGATAGTCACAATAGGATAAGGATACTAATAACAGTTATAGCGACAATAATAATGGTAATAATAATAATAATAACAGTTATAAGGATAAAGACAAGAGGAATAGGGGTAATAGTAATCGTAATAACAATAATAATAACAGTTATGGCGATAATAATAATAGTAATAAGGATTAATAATAATAGTTATAAGGATAAAGACAAGAGGAATAGGGATAATAATAATAGTTATAAGGATAAAGGCAAGAGTAATACGGATAGTAACAATAGATAAAGGATATTAATAACAGTTATAGCGATAATAATAATAATAATAAGGATAATGATAATAGGTATAAGTATAAAGACAAGGGGAATGGGGATAATAATAATAGTAATAAGAATAGTAATAACAGTAATAGTGATAATAATAACATTTATAGCGATAATAATAATAGATATACGTATAGGAATAACAGTTATAAGGATAAACAGAAGAGTAATACGGATAAAGAGAAGAGTAATACGGATAGTAATAATAGAGCAAGGACAATAATAACAGTTATAGCGATAATAATAATAATAATAAGGGCAATAATAATAGTTATAAGGATAAAGACAAGAGTAATACGGATAGTCACAATAGAATAAGGATAATAATAACAGTTATAGCGATAATAATAATAGTAATAATAATAATAATAACAGTTACAGCGATAATAATAATAATAATAATAAGGATAATGATAATAGTTATAAAAATAAAGACAAGAGGAATAGGGATAGTAACAATAGAATAAGGATAATAATAACAGTTATAGCGATAATAATAATAATAATAAGGATAATAATAATAGTTATAAGGATAAAGGCAAGAGTAATACGGATAGTAACAATAGATAAATGATAATAATAACAGTTACACCGATAATAATAATAGTAATATGAACAGGAATAATAGTTATAAGGATAAAGACAAGAGTAATACGGATAGTCACAATAGAATAAGGATAATAATAACAGTTATAGCGATAATAATAATAGTAATAAGGATAATAATAATAGTAATATGAATAAGAATAATAGTTATAAGGATAAAGACAAGAGTAATACGGATAGTCAGAATAGAATAAGGATAATAATAACAGTAATAGCGATAATAATAATAGTAATAATAATAATAATAACAGTTATAGCGATAATAATAATAATAATAAGGATAATACTAATAGTTATAAGGATAAAGGCAAGAGTAATACGGATAGTAATAATAGAATAAGGACAATAATAACAGTTATAGCGATAATAATAATAGTAATAAAGATAATAATAATAGTAATATGAATAAGAATAATAGTTATAAGGACAAAGACATGAGGAATAGGGATAATAATAATAGTAATAAGAATAATAATAACAGTTATAGCGATAATAAAAATAGTAATAAGGATAATAATAACAAGTATAGCGATAATAATAATAGTAGTAATAATAATAATAACAGTTATAAGGATAAAGACAAGAGGAATAGGGGTAATAGTAATAGTAATAACAATAATAATAACAGTTATAGCGATAATAATAATAATAATAAGGGCAATAATAATAGTTATAAGGATAAAGACAAGAGAAATAGGGATAATAATAACAGTTATAGCGATAATAATAATAGTAATAAGGATTAATAATAATAGTTATGGCGATAATAATAATTGTAATCAGGATTAATAGTAATAGTTATAAGGATAAAGACAAGAGTAATACGGATAGTAACAATAGTAATAAGAATAATAATAACAGTTATAGGTATAATAATAATAGTAATAAGGAATAATAATATTAGTTATAAGGATAAAGACAAGAGAAATAGGGATAATAATAACAGTTATAGCGATAATAATAATAGTAATAAGGATTAATAATAATAGTTATGGCGATAATAATAATTGTAATAAGGATTAATAATAATAGTTATAAGGATAAAGACAAGAGTAATACGGATAGTAACAATAGTAATAAGAATAATAATAACAGTTATAGGTATAATAATAATATTAGTTATAGGATAAAGACAAGAGGAATAGGGATAATAATAATAGTAACAAGAATAATAATAACAGTTATAGCGATAATAACAATAGTAATAGCAATAATAATAACAGTTATAGCGACAATAATAATAGTAATAAGGATAATAATAATAGTTATAGGGATAAAGACAAGAGGAATAGGGACAATAATAATAGTAATAGGAATAATAATAACAGTTATAGCGATAATAATAATAATAATAAGGATAATGATAATAGTTATAAGGATAAAGACAAGGGGAATGGGGATAATAATAATAGTAATAAGAATAGTAATAACAGTAATAGTGATAATAATAACATTTATAGCGGTAATAATAATAGATATAAGTATAGCAATAACAGTTATATGGATAAAGAGAAGAGTAATACGGATAGTAATAATAGAGCAAGGACAATAATAACAATTATAGCGATAATAATAATAATAATAAGGCCAATAATAATAGTTATAAGGATAAAGACAAGAGGAATAGGGATAATAATAATAGTAATAAGAATAATAATAACAGTTATTGGGATAATAAGAATAGTAATTAGGATAATAATAACAGTTATAGCGATAATAATAATAGTTATAAGGATAATAATAATAGGAATATGAATAAAAATAATAGTTATAAGGATAAAGACAAGAGTAATACGGATAGTCACAATAGAATAAGGATAATAATAACAGTTATAGCGATAATAATAATAACAATAAGGATAATAATAATAGTTATAAGGATAAAGGCAAGAGTAATACGGATAGTAACAATAGATAAAGGATAATAATAACAGTTATAGCGATAATAATAATAATAATAAGGATAATGATAATAGTTATAAGGATAAAGACAAGGGGAATGGGGATAATAATAATAGTAATAAGAATAGTAATAACAGTAATAGTGATATTAATAACATTTATAGCGATAATAATAATAGATATAAGTATAGCAATAACAGTTATAAGGATAAAGAGAAGAGTAATACGGATAGTAATAATAGAATAAGGACAATAATAACAGTTATAGCGATAATAATAATAGTAATATGGATAATAATAATAATAATAAGGATAATGATAATAGTTATAAAAATAAAGACAAGAGGAATAGGGATAGTAACAATAGAATAAGGATAATAATAACAGTTATAGCGATAATAATAATAATAATAAGGATAATAATAATAGTTATAAGGATAAAGGCAAGAGTAATACGGATAGTAACAATAGATAAAGGATAATAATAACAGTTACACCGATAATAATAATAGTAATATGAATAGGAATAATAGTTATAAGGATAAAGACAAGAGTAATACGGATAGTCACAATAGAATAAGGATAATAATAACAGTTATAGCGATAATAATAATAGTAATAAGGATAATAATAATAGTAATATGAATAAGAATAATAGTTATAAGGATAAAGACAAGAGTAATACGGATAGTCAGAATAGAATAAGGATAATAATAACAGTAATAGCGATAATAATAATAGTAATAATAATAATAATAACAGTTATAGCGATAATAATAATAGATATAAGTATAGCAATAACAGTTATAAGGATAAAGAGAAGAGTAATACGGATAGTAATAATAGAATAAGGACAATAATAACAGTTATAGCGATAATAATAATAGTAATATGGATAATAATAATAGTAATATGAATAAGAATAATAGTTATAAGGATAAAGACAAGAGTAATACGGATAGTCACAATAGAATAAGGATAATAATAACAGTTATAGCGATAATAATAATAGTAATAAGGATAATAATAATAGTAATATGAATAAAAATAATAGTTATAAGGATAAAGGCAAGAGTAATACGGATAGTAACAGTAGATAAAGGATAATAATAATAGTTATAAGGATAAAGGCAAGAGTAATACGGATAGTAACAATAGATAAAGGATAATAATAACAGTTATAGCGATAATAATAATAATAATAAGGATAATGATAATAGTTATAAGGATAAAGACAAGTGGAGTGGGGATAATAATAATAGTAATAAGAATAGTAATAACAGTAATAGTGATATTAATAACATTTATAGCGATAATAATAATAGATATAAGTATAGCAATAACAGTTATAAGGATAAAGAGAAGAGTAATACGGATAGTAATAATAGAATAAGGACAATAATAACAGTTATAGCGATAATAATAATAGTAATAAGGATAATAATAATAGTAATATGAATAAGAATAATAGTTATAAGGATAAAGACAAGAGTAATACGGATAGTCACAATAGAATAAGGATAATAATAACAGTTATAGCGATAATAATAATAGTAATAGCAATAATAATAACAGTTATAGCGATAATAATAATAGTAATAAGGATAATAATAATAGTTATAAGGATAAAGACAAGAGGAATAGGGACAATAATAATAGTAATAGGAATAATAGTAACAGTTATGGCGATAATAATAATAGTAATAGCAATAATAATAACAGTTATAGCGATACTAATAATAGTAATAAGGATAATAATAATAGTAATATGAATAAGAATAATAGTCAAAAGGATAAAGACAAGAGTAATATGGATAGTCACAATAGAATAAGGATAATAATAACAGTTATAGCGATAATAATAATAGTAATAATAATAATAATAACAGTTACAGCGATAATAATAATAATAATAATAAGGATAATGATAAAAGTTATAAAAATAAAGACAAGAGGAATAGGGATAGTAACAATAGAATAAGGATAATAATAACAGTAATAGCGATAATAATAATAATAATAAGGATAATAATAATAGTTATAAGGATAAAGGCAAGAGTAATACGGATAGTAACAATAGATAAAGGATAATAATAACAGTTACACCGATAATAATAATAGTAATATGAATAGGAATAATAGTTATAAGGATAAAGACAAGAGTAATACGGATAGTCACAATAGAATAAGGATAATAATAACAGTTATAGCGATAATAATAATAGTAATAAGGATAATAATAATAGTAATATGAATAAAAATAATAGTTATAAGGATAAAGACAAGAGTAATACGGATAGTCACAATAGAATAAGGATACTAATAACAGTTATAACCATAATAATAATAGTAATAATAATAATAATAACAGTTATAGCGATAATAATAATAATAATAAGGATAATAATAATAGTTATAAGGATAAAGGCAAGAGTAATACGGATAGTAACAATAGATAAAGGATAATAATAACAGTTATAGCGATAATAATAATAATAATAAGGATAATGATAATAGTTATAAGGATAAAGACAAGGGGAATGGGGATAATAATAATAGTAATAAGAATAGTAATAACAGTAATAGTGATAATAATAACATTTATAGCGATAATAATAATAGATATAAGTATAGCAATAACAGTTATAAGGAGAAAGACAACAGTAATACGGATAGTAATAATAGAATAAGGACAATAATAACAGTTATAGCGATAATAATAATAGTAATAGCAATAATAATAACAGTTATAGCGATAATAATAATAGTAATAAGGATAATAATAACAGGTATAGCGATAATAATAATAGTAGTAATAATAATAATAACAGTTATAAGGATAAAGACAAGAGGAATAGGGGTAATAGTAATAGTAATAACAATAATAATAACAGTTATAGCGATAATAATAATAATAATAAGGGCAATAATAATAGTTATAAGGATAAAGGCAAGAGTAATACGGATAGTAACAATAGATAAAGGATAATAATAACAGTTATAGCGATAATAATAATAATAATAAGGATAATGATAATAGTTATAAGGATAAAGACAAGGGGAATGGGGATAATAATAATAGTAATAAGAATAGTAATAACAGTAATAGTGATAATAATAACATTTATAGCGATAATAATAATAGATATAAGTATAGCAATAACAGTTATAAGGAGAAAGACAACAGTAATACGGATAGTAATAATAGAATAAGGACAATAATAACAGTTATAGCGATAATAATAATAGTAATAAGAATAATAATAACAGTTATAGCGATAATAAAAATAGTAATAAGGATAATAATAACAGGTATAGCGATAATAATAATAGTAGTAATAATAATAATAACAGTTATAAGGATAAAGACAAGAGGAATAGGGGTAATAGTAATAGTAATAACAATAATAATAACAGTTATAGCGATAATAATAATAATAATAAGGGCAATAATAATAGTTATAAGGATAAAGACAAGAGAAATAGGGATAATAATAACAGTTATAGCGATAATAATAATAGTAATAAGGATTAATAATAATAGTTATGGCGATAATAATAATTGTAATAAGGATTAATAATAATAGTAATAAGGATAAAGACAAGAGTAATACGGATAGTAACAATAGTAATAAGAATAATAATAACAGTTATAGGTATAATAATAATAGTAATAAGGAATAATAATATTAGTTATAGGATAAAGACAAGAGGAATAGGGATAATAATAATAGTAACAAGAATAATAATAACAGTTATAGCGATAATAATAATAGTAATAGCAATAATAATAACAGTTATAGCGATAATAATAATAGTAATAGCAATAATAATAACAGTTATAGCGATAATAATAATAGTAATAAGGATAATAATAATAGTTATAAGGATAAAGACAAGAGGAATAGGGACAATAATAATAGTAATAGGAATAATAGTAACAGTTATGGCGATAATAATAATAGTAATAGCAATAATAATAACAGTTATAGCGATACTAATAATAGTAATAAGGATAATAATAATAGTAATATGAATAAGAATAATAGTTAAAAGGATAAAGACAAGAGTAATATGGATAGTCACAATAGAATAAGGATAATAATAACAGTTATAGCGATAATAATAATAGTAATAATAATAATAATAACAGTTACAGCGATAATAATAATAATAATAATAAGGATAATGATAAAAGTTATAAAAATAAAGACAAGAGGAATAGGGATAGTAACAATAGAATAAGGATAATAATAACAGTAATAGCGATAATAATAATAATAATAAGGATAATAATAATAGTTATAAGGATAAAGGCAAGAGTAATACGGATAGTAACAATAGATAAAGGATAATAATAACAGTTACACCGATAATAATAATAGTAATATGAATAGGAATAATAGTTATAAGGATAAAGACAAGAGTAATACGGATAGTCACAATAGAATAAGGATAATAATAACAGTTATAGCGATAATAATAATAGTAATAAGGATAATAATAATAGTAATATGAATAAAAATAATAGTTATAAGGATAAAGACAAGAGTAATACGGATAGTCACAATAGAATAAGGATACTAATAACAGTTATAACCATAATAATAATAGTAATAATAATAATAATAACAGTTATAGCGATAATAATAATAATAATAAGGATAATAATAATAGTTATAAGGATAAAGGCAAGAGTAATACGGATAGTAACAATAGATAAAGGATAATAATAACAGTTATAGCGATAATAATAATAATAATAAGGATAATGATAATAGTTATAAGGATAAAGACAAGGGGAATGGGGATAATAATAATAGTAATAAGAATAGTAATAACAGTAATAGTGATAATAATAACATTTATAGCGATAATAATAATAGATATAAGTATAGCAATAACAGTTATAAGGAGAAAGACAACAGTAATACGGATAGTAATAATAGAATAAGGACAATAATAACAGTTATAGCGATAATAATAATAGTAATAAGAATAATAATAACAGTTATAGCGATAATAAAAATAGTAATAAGGATAATAATAACAGGTATAGCGATAATAATAATAGTAGTAATAATAATAATAACAGTTATAAGGATAAAGACAAGAGGAATAGGGGTAATAGTAATAGTAATAACAATAATAATAAC
Organism: Megachile ligniseca; assembly: GCA_945859555.1. Classification (NCBI taxonomy): domain Eukaryota; kingdom Metazoa; phylum Arthropoda; class Insecta; order Hymenoptera; family Megachilidae; genus Megachile; species Megachile ligniseca. The sequence continues at coordinate 73,572 of CAMAOC010000149.1, read as the reverse complement.
AGTTATAGCGATAATAATAATAATAATAAGGGCAATAATAATAGTTATAAGGATAAAGACAAGAGAAATAGGGATAATAATAACAGTTATAGCGATAATAATAATAGTAATAAGGATTAATAATAATAGTTATGGCGATAATAATAATTGTAATAAGGATTAATAATAATAGTAATAAGGATAAAGACAAGAGTAATACGGATAGTAACAATAGTAATAAGAATAATAATAACAGTTATAGGTATAATAATAATAGTAATAAGGAATAATAATATTAGTTATAGGATAAAGACAAGAGGAATAGGGATAATAATAATAGTAACAAGAATAATAATAACAGTTATAGCGATAATAATAATAGTAATAGCAATAATAATAACAGTTATAGCGATAATAATAATAGTAATGGCAATAATAATAACAGTTATAGCGATAATAATAATAGTAATAAGGATAATAATAATAGTTATAAGGATAAAGACAAGAGGAATAGGGACAATAATAATAGTAATAGGAATAATAGTAACAGTTATGGCTATAATAATAATAGTAATAGCAATAATAATAACAGTTATAGCGATACTAATAATAGTAATAAGGATAATAATAATAGTAATATGAATAAGAATAATAGTTAAAAGGATAAAGACAAGAGTAATATGGATAGTCACAATAGAATAAGGATAATAATAACAGTTATAGCGATAATAATAATAGTAATAATAATAATAATAACAGTTATAAGGATAAAGACAAGAGTAATACGGATAGTCACAATAGAATAAGGATAATAATAACAGTTATAGCGATAATAATAATAATAATAAGGATAATAATAATAGTTATAAGGATAAAGGCAAGAGTAATACGGATAGTAACAATAGATAAAGGATAATAATAACAGTTATAGCGATAATAATAATAATAATAAGGATAATGATAATAGTTATAAGGATAAAGACAAGGGGAATGGGGATAATAATAATAGTAATAAGAATAGTAATAACAGTAATAGTGATATTAATAACATTTATAGCGATAATAATAATAGATATAAGTATAGCAATAACAGTTATAAGGATAAAGAGAAGAGTAATACGGATAGTAATAATAGAATAAGGACAATAATAACAGTTATAGCGTTAATAATAATAATAATAAGGATAATGATAATAGTTATAAGGATAAAGACAAGGGGAATGAGGATAATAATAATAGTCATAAGAATAGTAATAACAATAATAGTGATAATAATAACATTTATAGCGATAATAATAATAGATATAAGTATAGCAATAACAGTTATAAGGAGAAAGACAAGAGTAATACGGATAGTAATAATAGAATAAGGACAATAATAACAGTTATAGCGATAATAATAATAGTAATAAGGATAATAATAATAGTAATATGAATAAGAATAATAGTTATAAGGACAAAGACATGAGGAATAGGGATAATAATAATAGTAAAAAGAATAATAATAACAGTTATAGCGATAATAATAATAATAATAAGGGCAATAATAATAGTTATAAGGATAAAGACAAGAGAAATAGGGATAATAATAACAGTTATAGCGATAATAATAATAGTAATAAGGATTAATAATAATAGTTATGGCGATAATAATAATTGTAATAAGGATTAATAATAATAGTAATAAGGATAAAGACAAGAGTAATACGGATAGTAACAATAGTAATAAGAATAATAATAACAGTTATAGGTATAATAATAATAGTAATAGGGAATAATAATATTAGTTATAGGATAAAGACAAGAGGAATAGGGATAATAATAATAGTAACAAGAATAATAATAACAGTTATAGCGATAATAATAATAGTAATAGCAATAATAATAACAGTTATAGCGATAATAATAATAGTAATAAGGATAATAATAATAGTTATAAGGATAAAGACAAGAGGAATAGGGACAATAATAATAGTAATAGGAATAATAATAACAGTTATAGCGTTAATAATAATAATAATAAGGATAATGATAATAGTTATAAGGATAAAGACAAGGGGAAAGGGGATAATAATAATAGTAATAAGAATAGTAAAAGCAGTAATAGTGATAATAATAACATTTATAGCGATAATAATAATAGATATAAGTATAGCAATAACAGTTATATGGATAAAGAGAAGAGTAATACGAATAAAGAGAAGAGTAATACGGATAGTAATAATAGAGCAAGGACAATAATAACAGTTATAGCGATAATAATAATAATAATAAGGCCAATAATAATAGTTATAAGGATAAAGACAAGAGGAATAGGGATAATAATAATAGTAATAAGAATAATAATAACAGTTATAGGGATAATAAGAATAGTAATAAGAATAATAATAACAGTTATAGCGATAATAATAATAGTAATAGCAATAATAATAACAGTTATAGCGATAATAATAATAGTAATAAGGATAATAATAATAGTTATAGGGATAAAGACAAGAGGAATAGGCACAATAATAGTAGTAATAGGAATAATAATAACAGTTATAGCGATAATAATAATAATAATAAGGATAATGATAATAGTTATAAGGATAAAGACAAGGGGAATGGGGATAATAATAATAGTAATAAGAATAGTAATAACAGTAATAGTGATAATAATAACATTTATAGCGATAATAATAATAGATATAAGTATAGCAATAACAGTTATATGGATAAAGAGAAGAGTAATACGGATAGTAATAATAGAGCAAGGACAATAATAACAGTTATAGCGATAATAATAATAATAATAAGGGCAATAATAATAGTTATAAGGAGAAAGACAAGAGGAATAGGGATAATAATAACAGTAACAAGAATAATAATAACAGTTATAGCGATAATAATAATAGTAATAGCAATAATAATAACACTTATAGCGATACTAATAATAGTAATAAGGATAATAATAATAGTAATATGAATAAGAATAATAGTTATAAGGATAAAGACAAGAGTAATACGGATAGCCACAATAGAATAAGGATAATAATAACAGTTATAGCGATAATAATAATAGTAATAAGGATAATAATAATATTAATATGAATAAAAATAATAGTTATAAGGATAAAGACAAGAGTAATACGGATAGTCAGAATAGAATAAGGATAATAATAACAGTAATAGCGATAATAATAATAGTAATAATAATAATAGTAACAGTTATAGCGATAATAATAATAATAATAAGGATAATAATAATAGTTATAAGGATAAAGGCAAGAGTAATGCGGATAGTAACAATAGATAAAGGATAATAATAACAGTTATAGCGATAATAATAATAATAATAAGGATAATGATAATAGTTATAAGGATAAAGACAAGGGGAATGGGGATAATAATAATAGTAATAAGAATAGTAATAAGGATAATAATAATAGTAATATGAATAAGAATAATAGTTATAAGGACAAAGACATGAGGAATAGGGATAATAATAATAGTAAAAAGAATAATAATAACAGTTATAGCGATAATAATAATAATAATAAGGACAATAATAATAGTTATAAGGATAAAGGCAAGAGTAATACGGATAGTAACAGTAGATAAAGGATAATAATAATAGTTATAAGGATAAAGGCAAGAGTAATACGGATAGTCACAATAGAATAAGGATAATAATAACAGTTATAGCGATAATAATAATAGTAATAAGGATAATAATAATAGTAATATGAATAAAAATAATAGTTATAAGGATAAAGACAAGAGTAATACGGATAGTCACAATAGAATAAGGATACTAATAACAGTTATAGCGATAATAATAATAGTAATAATAATAATAATAACAGTTATAGCGATAATAATAATAGTTATAAGGATAATAATAATAGGAATATGAATAAAAATAATAGTTATAAGGATAAAGACAAGAGTAATACGGATATTTACAATAGAATAAGGATAATAATAACAGTTATAGCGATAATAATAATAGTAATAATAATAATAATAACAGTTATAGCGATAATAATAATAATAATAAGGATAATAATAATAGTTATAAGGATAAAGGCAAGAGTAATACGGATAGTAACAATAGATAAAGGATAATAATAACAGTTATAGCGATAATAATAATAATAAGGATAATGATAATAGTTATAAGGATAAAGACAAGGGGAATGGGGATAATAATAATAGTAATAAGAATAGTAATAACAGTAATAGTGATATTAATAACATTTATAGCGATAATAATAATAGATATAAGTATAGCAATAACAGTTATAAGGAGAAAGACAACAGTAATACGGATAGTAATAATAGAATAAGGACAATAATAACAGTTATAGCGATAATAATAATAGTAATAAGGACAATAATAATAGTTATAAGGATAAAGGCAAGAGTAATACGGATAGTAACAATAGATAAAGGATAATAATAACACTTATAGCGATAATAATAATAATAATAATAATAAGGGCAATAATAATAGTTATAAGGATAAAGACAAGAGGAATAGGGATAATAATAATAGTAATAAGAATAGTAATAACAGTTATAGCGATAATAAAAATAGTAATAAGGATAATAATAACAGGTATAGCGATAATAATAATAGTAGTAACAATAATAATAACAGTTATAAGGATAAAGACAAGAGGAATAGGGGTAATAGTAATAGTAATAACAATAATAATAACAGTTATAGCGATAATAATAATAATAATAAGGGCAATAATAATAGTTATAAGGACAAAGGCAAGAGGAATACGGGTAGTCACAATAGGATAAGGATACTAATAACAGTTATAGCGATAATAATAATGGTAATAATAATAATAATAACAGTTATAAGGATGAAGACAAGAGGAATAGGGGTAATAGTAATCGTAATAACAATAATAATAACAGTTATAGCGATAATAATAATAGTAATAAGGATTAATAATAATAGTTATAAGGATAAAGACAAGATTAATAGGGATAATAATAATAGTAATAGGAATAATAATAACAGTTATAGCGATAATAATAATAGTAATAAGGATAACAATAACAGTTATAGCGATAATAATAATAATAATAAGGGCAATAATAATAGTTATAAGGAGAAAGACAAGAAGAATAGGGATAATAATAATAGTAACAAGAATAATAATAACAGTTATAGCGATAATAATAATAGCAATAGCAATAATAATAACAGTTATAGCGATACTAATAATAGTAATAAGGATAATAATAATAGTAATATGAATAAGAATAATAGTTATAAGGATAAAGGCAAGAGTAATACGGATAGTAACAATAGATTAAGGACAATAATAACAGTTATAGCGATAATAATAATAGTAATAAGGATAATAATAATAGTAATATGAATAAGAATAATAGTTATAAGGATAAAGACAAGAGTAATACGGATAGTCACAATAGAATAAGGATAATAATAACAGTTATAGCGATAATAATAATAGTAATAAGGATAATAATAATAGTAATATGAATAAAAATAATAGTTATAAGGATAAAGACAAGAGTAATACGGATAGTCACAATAGAATAAGGATACTAATAACAGTTATAGCGATAATAATAATAGTAATAATAATAATAATAACAGTTATAGCGATAATAACAAGAATAATAAGGATAATAATAATAGTTATAAGGATAAAGACAAGAGTAATACGGATAGTATCAATAGATAAAGTATAATAATAACACTTATAGCGATAATAATAATAGTAATAATAATAATAATAATAACAGTTATAGCGATAATAATAATAATAATAAGGATAATAATAATAGTTATAAGGATAAAGGCAAGAGTAATACGGATAGTAACAATAGATAAAGGATAATAATAACAGTTATAGCGATAATAATAATAATAATAAGGATAATGATAATAGTTATAAGGACAAAGACATGAGGAATAGGGATAATAATAATAGTAAAAAGAATAATAATAACAGTTATAGCGATAATAATAATAATAATAAGGACAATAATAATAGTTAAAAGGATAAAGGCAAGAGTAATACGGATAGTAACAGTAGATAAAGGATAATAATAATAGTTATAAGGATAAAGGCAAGAGTAATACGGATAGTATCAATAGATAAAGTATAATAATAACACTTATAGCCATAATAATAATAGGAATAATAATAATAATAACAGTTATAGCGATAATAATAATAATAATAAGGATAATAATAATAGTTATAAGGATAAAGGCAAGAGTAATACGGATAGTAACAATAGATAAAGGATAATAATAACAGTTATAGCGATAATAATAATAATAATAAGAAGGATAATGATAATAGTTATAAGGATAAAGACAAGGGGAATGGAGATAATAATAATAGTAATAAGAATAGTAATAACAGTAATAGTGATATTAATAACATTTATAGCGATTATAATAATAGATATAAGTATAGCAATAACAGTTATAAGGATAAAGAGAAGAGTAATACGGATAGTAATAATAGAATAAGGACAATAATAACAGTTATAGCGATAATAATAATAATAATAAGGGCAATAATAATTGTTATAAGGATAAAGACAAGAGGAATAGCGATAATAATAATAGTTATAAGGATAAAGGCAAGAGTAATACGGATAGTAACAATAGATAAAGGATAATAATAACAGTTATAGCGATAATAATAATAATAATAAGGATAATGATAATAGTTATAAGGATAAAGACAAGGGGAATGGAGATAATAATAATAGTAATAAGAATAGTAATAACAGTAATAGTGATAATAATAACATTTATAGCGATAATAATAATAGATATAAGTATAGCAATAACAGTTATAAGGAGAAAGACAACAGTAATACGGATAGTAATAATAGAATAAGGACAATAATAACAGTTATAGCGATAATAATAATAATAATAATAAGGGCAATAATAATAGTTATAAGGATAAAGACAAGGGAAATAGGGATAATAATAACAGTTATAGCGATAATAATAATAGTAATAAGGATTAATAATAATAGTTATGGCGATAATAATAATAGTAATAAGGAATAATAATATTAGTTATAGGATAAAGACAAGAGGAATAGGGATAATAATAATAGTAATAAGAATAAAAATTACAGTTATAGCGATAATAATAATAGTAATAAGGATAATAATAATAGTAATATGAATAAAAATAATAGTTATAAGGATAAAGACAAGAGTAATACGGATAGTCACAATAGAATAAGGATACTAATAACAGTTATAGCGATAATAATAATAGTAATAATAATAATAATAACAGTTATAGCGATAATAATAATAATAATAAGGATAATAATAATAGTTATAAGGATAAAGGCAAGAGTAATACGGATAGTAACAATAGATAAAGGATAATAATAACAGTTATAGCGATAATAATAATAATAATAAGGGCAATAATAATAGTTATAAGGATAAAGACAAGAGGAATAGGGATAATAATAATAGTAATAAGAATAATAATAACAGTTATAGCGATAATAAAAATAGTAATAAGGATAATAATAACAGGTATAGCGATAATAATAATAGTAGTAATAATAATAATAACAGTTATAAGGATGAAGACAAGAGGAATAGGGGTAATAGTAATCGTAATAACAATAATAATAACAGTTATAGCGATAATAATAATAGTAATAAGGATTAATAATAATAGTTATAAGGATAAAGACAAGATTAATAGGGATAATAATAATAGTAATAGGAATAATAATAACAGTTATAGCGATAATAATAATAGTAATAAGGATAACAATAACAGTTATAGCGATAATAATAATAGTTATAAGGAGAAAGGCAAGAGTAATACGGATAGTAACAATAGATAAAGGATAATAATAACAGTTATAGCGATAATAATAATGGTAATATGGATAATAATAATAGTAATATGAATAAGAATAATAGTTATAAGGATAAAGACATGAGTAATACGGATAGTCACAATAGAATAAGGATAATAATAACATTTATAGCGATAATAATAATAGATATAAGTATAGCAATAACAGTTATAAGGATAAAGAGAAGAGTAATACGGATAGTAATAATAGAATAAGGACAATAATAACAGTTATAGCGATAATAATAATAATAATAAGGGCAATAATAATTGTTATAAGGACAAAGACAAGAGGAATAGCGATAATAATAATAGTTATAAGGATAAAGGCAAGAGTAATACGGATAGTCACAATAGGATAAGGATAATAATAACAGTTATAGCGATAATAATAATAATAATAAGGGCAATAATAATTGTTATAAGGATAAAGACAAGAGGAATAGCGATAATAATAATAGTTATAAGGATAAAGGCAAGAGTAATACGGATAGTAACAATCGGTAAAGGATAATAATAACAGTTATAGCGATAATAATAATAGTAATAAGGATAATAATAATAGTAATATGAATAAGAATAATAGTTATAAGGATAAAGACAAGAGTAATACGGATAGTCACAATAGGATAAGGATAATAAGAACAGTTATAGCGATAATAATAATAGTAATAAGGATAATAATAATAGTAATATGAATAGGAATAATAGTTATAAGGATAAAGACAAGAGTAATACGGATAGTCACAATAGAATAAGGATAATAATAACAGTTATAGCGATAATAATAATAGTAATAAGGATAATAATGATAGTAATATGAATAAGAATAATAGTTATAAGGATAAAGACAAGAGTAATACGGATAGTCACAATAGGATAAGGATAATAATAACAGTTATAGCGATAATAATAGTAGTAATAAGGACAACAATAATAGTTATAAGGATAAAGACAAGAGGAATAGGGATAATAATAATAGTAACAAGGATAATAATAATAGTAATAAGGATAATAATAATAGTAATATGAATGGGAATAATAGTTATAAGGATAAAGACAAGAGTAATACGGATAGTCACAATAGAATAAGGATAATAATAACAGTTATACCGATAATAATAATAGTAATAAGGATAATAATAATAGTAATATGAATAAGAATAATAGTTTTAAGGATAAAGACAAGAGGAATAGCGATAATAATAATAGTTATAAGGATAAAGGCAAGAGTAATACGGATAGTAACAATAGATAAAGGATAATAATAACAGTTATAGCGATAATAATAATAATAATAAGGATAATGATAATAGTTATAAGACTAAAGGCAAGAGTAATACGGATGGTAACAATAGATTAAGGATAATAATAACAGTTATAGCGATAATAATAATAGTAATAAGGATAATAATAATAGTAATATGAATGGGAATAATAGTTATAAGGATAAAGACAAGAGTAATACGGATAGTCACAATAGAATAAGGATACTAATAACAGTTATAGCGATAATAATAATAGTAATAATAATAATAATAACAGTTATAGCGATAATAATAATAATAATAAGGATAATAATAATAGTTATAAGGATAAAGGCAAGAGTAATACGGATAGTAACAATAGATAAAGGATAATAATAACAGTTATAGCGATAATAATAATAATAATAAGGGCAATAATAATAGTTATAAGGATAAAGACAAGAGGAATAGGGATAATAATAATAGTTATAAGGATAAAGGCAAGAGTAATACGGATAGTCACAATAGGATAAGGATAATAATAACAGTTATAGCGATAATAATAATAGTAATAAGGGCAACAATAATAGTTATAAGGACAAAGACAGGAGGAATAGGGATAATAATAATAGTAATAAGGATAATAATAATAGTAATATGAATAGGAATAATAGTTATAAGGATAAAGACAAGAGTAATACGGATAGTCACAATAGAATAAGGATAATAATAACAGTTATAGCGATAATAATAATAGTAATAAGGATAATAATAATAGTAATATGAATAAGAATAATAGTTATAAGGATAAAGACAAGAGTAATACGGATAGTCACAATAGAATAAGGATAATAATAACAGTTATAGCGATAATAATTATAGTAATAAGGATAATAATAATAGTAATATGAGTAAGAATAATAGTTATAAGGATAAAGACAAGAGTAATACGGATAGTCACAATAGAATAAGGATAATGACAGTTATAGCGATAATAATAATAGTAATAAGGATAATAATAATAGTAATATGAATAATAATATTAGTTATAGGGATAAAGACAAGAGGAATAGGGATAATAATAATAGTAATAAGGATAATAATAATAGTAATATGAATAAGAATAATAGTTATAAGGATAAAGACAAGAGTAATACGGATAGTCACAAAAGAGTAAGGATAATAATAACATTTATAGCGATAATAATAATAGATATAAGTATAGCAATAACAGTTATAAGGATAAAGAGAAGAGTAATACGGATAGTAATAATAGAATAAGGACAATAATAACAGTTATAGCGATAATAATAATAGTAGTAAGGATAATAATAATAGTAATATGAATAAGAATAATAGTTATAAGGACAAAGACATGAGGAATAGGGATAATAATAATAGTAATAAGAATAATAATAACAGTTATAGCGATAATAATAATAGTAATAAGGATTAATAATAATAGTTAGAGCGATAATAATAATTGTAATAAGGATTAATAATAATAGTAATAAGGAATAATAATATTAGTTATAAGGATAAAGACAAGAGGAATAGGGATAATAATAATAGTAATAAGGATAATAATAATAGTAATATGAATAAGAATAATAGTTATAAGGACAAAGACATGAGGAATAGGGATAATAATAATAGTAATAAGAATAATAATAACAGTTATAGCGATAATAATAATAGTAATAAGGATTAATAATAATAGTTAGAGCGATAATAATAATTGTAATAAGGATTAATAATAATAGTAATAAGGAATAATAATATTAGTTATAAGGATAAAGACAAGATTAATAGGGATAATAATAATAGTAATAGGAATAATAATAACAGTTATAGCGATAATAATAATAGTAATAAGGATAACAATAACAGTTATAGCGATAATAATAATAATAATAGCGATAATAATAATAGTTATAAGGAGAAAGACAAGAAGAATGGGGATAATAATAATAGCGATAATAATAATAGTTATAAGGAGAAAGACAAGAAGAATGGGGATAATAATAATAGTAATAACAATAATAATAACAGATATAGCGATAATAATAATTGTAATAAGGATTAATAATAATAGTTAGAGCGATAATAATAATTGTAATAAGGATTAATAATAATAGTAATAAGGAATAATAATATTAGTTATAAGGATAAGGACGAGAGGAATAGTGATAATAATAATAGTAATAAGGATAATAATAACAGTCATAGCGATAATAATAATGGTAATAAGGATAGTAATAATAGTTATAAGGATAAAGACAAGAGTAATAGGGATAGTAATAATAGAATAAGGATAATAATAACAGTCACAGAGATAATAAAAATAGTAATAAGGGAAATAATAATAGTTATAAGGATAGAGACAAGAGTAATAGGGATAATAATAAAAGAATAAGGATAATAATAACAGTCATAGCGATAATAATAATGGTAATAAGGATAATAGTAATAGTAATAAGGATAATAATAATAGTTATAGTGCTAATAATAATAGTAATAAGGATAATAATAATAGTTACAGTGCTAGTAATAATGTGTAATAAGGATAATAATAATAGTTATAAGGATCATGACAAGAGTAATAGGGATAATATTAAAAGAATAAGGATAATAATAACAGTCATAGCGATAATAAAAATAGTAATAAGGGAAATAATAATAGTTATAAGGATAGAGACAAGTGTAATAGGGATAGTAATAATAGACTAAGGATAATAATAACAGTCATAGCGATAATAATAATGGTAATAAGGATAGTAATAATAGTTATAAGGATAAAGACAAGAGTAATAGGGATAGTACTAATAGAATAAGGATAATAATAACAGTCACAGAGATAATAAAAATAGTAATAAGGATAATAATAATAGTTATAAGTATAGAGACAAGAGTAATAGGGATAGTAACAATAGAATAAGTATAATAATAACAGTCATAGCAATAATAATAATAGTAATATTGATAATAATAACAGTTATAGTGCTAATAGTAATAGTAATAACGATAATAATAATAGTTATAAGTATAGAGACAAGAGTAATAGCGATAGCAATGATAGAATAAGGATAATAATAACAGTCATAGCGATAATAAAAATAGTAATAAGGGAAATAATAATAGTTATAAGGATAGAGACAAGTGTAATAGGGATAGTAATAATAGACTAAGGATAATAATAACAGTCATAGCGATAATAAAAATAGTAATAAGGGAAATAATAATAGTTATAAGGATAGAGACAAGAGTAATAGGGATAGTAATAATAGAATAAGGATAATAATAACAGTCGCAGAGATAATAAAAATAGTAATAAGGGAAATAATAATAGTTATAAGGATAGAGACAAGAGTAATAGGGATAATAATAAAAGAATAAGGATAATAATAACAGTCATAGCGATAATAATAATGGTAATAAGGGAAATAATAATAGTTATAAGGATAGAGACAAGTGTAATAGGGATAGTAATAATAGACTAAGGATAATAATAACAGTCATAGCGATAATAAAAATAGTAATAAGGGAAATAATAATAGTTATAAGGATAGAGACAAGAGTAATAGGGATAGTAATAATAGAATAAGGATAATAATAACAGTCACAGAGATAATAAAAATAGTAATAAGGGAAATAATAATAGTTATAAGGATAGAGACAAGAGTAATAGGGATAATAATAAAAGAATAAGGATAATAATAACAGTCATAGCGATAATAATAATGGTAATAAGGATAATAGTAATAGTAATAAGGATAATAATAATAGTTATAGTGCTAATAATAATAGTAATAAGGATAATAATAATAGTTACAGTGCTAGTAATAATGTGTAATAAGGATAATAATAATAGTTATAAGGATCATGACAAGAGTAATAGGGATAATATTAAAAGAATAAGGATAATAATAACAGTCACAGAGATAATAAAAATAGTAATAAGGATAATAATAATGGTAATAAGGATAATAGTAATAGTAATAAGGATAATAATAATAGTTATAAGTATAGAGACAAGAGTAATAGGGATAGTAATAATAGAATAAGTATAATAATAACAGTCATAGCGATAATAATAATAGTAATATTGATAATAATAACAGTTATAGTGCTAATAGTAATAGTAATAAGGATAATAATAATAGTTATAAGTATAGAGACAAGAGTAATAGGGATAGTAATAAAAGAATAAGGATAATAATAATAGTTATAGCGACAATAATAATAGTAATAAGGATAATAATAATAGTTATAGTGCTAATAATAATTGTAATAAGGATAATAATAATAGTTATAAGGATCATGACAAGAGTAATAGGGATAATAATAAAAGAATAAGGATAATAATAACAGTCATAGCGATAATAATAATGGTAATAAGGATAATAGTAATAGTAATAAGGATAATAATAATAGTTATAAGGATAAAGACAAGAGTAATACGGATAGTCACAAAAGAGTAAGGATAATAATAACATTTATAGCGATAATAATAATAGATATAAGTATAGCAATAACAGTTATAAGGATAAAGAGAAGAGTAATACGGATAGTAATAATAGAATAAGGACAATAATAACAGTTATAGCGATAATAATAATAGTAGTAAGGATAATAATAATAGTAATATGAATAAGAATAATAGTTATAAGGACAAAGACATGAGGAATAGGGATAATAATAATAGTAATAAGAATAATAATAACAGTTATAGCGATAATAATAATAGTAATAAGGATTAATAATAATAGTTAGAGCGATAATAATAATTGTAATAAGGATTAATAATAATAGTAATAAGGAATAATAATATTAGTTATAAGGATAAGGACAAGAGGAATAGGGATAATAATAATAGAAATAAGGATAATAATAATAGTTATAAGGATAAAGACAAGAGTAATACGGATAGTCACAATAGGATAAGGATAATAATAACAGTTATAGCGATAATAATAATAGTAATAATAATAATAATAACAGTTATAAGGATAAAGACAAGAGTAATACGGATAGTCACAATAGGATAAGGATAATAATAACAGTTATAGCGATAATAATAATAGTAATGAGGACAACAATAATAGTTATAAGGATAAAGGCAAGAGTAATACGGATAGTAACAATAGATAAAGGATAATAATAACAGTTATAGCGATAATAATAATAACAATAAGTATAATAATAATAGTTATAAGACTAAAGGCAAGAGTAATACGGATGGTAACAATAGATTAAGGATAATAATAACAGTTATAGCGATAATAATAATAGTAATAAGGATAATAATAATAGTAAAATGAATGGGAATAATAGTTATAAGGATAAAGACAAGAGTAATACGGATAGTCACAATAGAATAAGAATAATAATAACAGTTATACCGATAATAATAATAGTAATAAGGATAATAATAATAGTAATATGAATAATAATATTAGTTATAGGGATAAAGACAAGAGGAATAGGGATAATAATAATAGTAATAAGGATAATAATAATAGTAATATGAATAAGAATAATAGTTATAAGGATAAAGACAAGAGTAATACGAATAGTCACAATAGAGTAAGGATAATAATAACATTTATAGCGATAATAATAATAGATATAAGTATAGCAATAACAGTTATAAGGATAAAGAGAAGAATAATACGGATAGTAATAATAGAATAAGGACAATAATAACAGTTATAGCGATAATAATAATAGTAATAAGGATAATAATAATAGTAATATGAATAAGAATAATAGTTATAAGGACAAAGACATGAGGAATAGGGATAATAATAATAGTAATAAGAATAATAATAACAGTTATAGCGATAATAATAATAGTAATAAGGATTAATAATAATAGTTAGAGCGATAATAATAATTGTAATAAGGATTAATAATAATAGTTATAAGTATAGAGACAAGAGTAATAGCGATAGCAATGATAGAATAAGGATAATAATAACAGTCATAGCGATAATAAAAATAGTAATAAGGGAAATAATAATAGTTATAAGGATCATGACAAGAGTAATAGGGATAATATTAAAAGAATAAGGATAATAATAACAGTCATAGCGATAATAAAAATAGTAATAAGGGAAATAATAATAGTTATAAGGATAGAGACAAGTGTAATAGGGATAGTAATAATAGACTAAGGATAATAATAACAGTCATAGCGATAATAATAATGGTAATAAGGATAGTAATAATAGTTATAAGGATAAAGACAAGAGTAATAGGGATAGTACTAATAGAATAAGGATAATAATAACAGTCACAGAGATAATAAAAATAGTAATAAGGATAATAATAATAGTTATAAGTATAGAGACAAGAGTAATAGGGATAGTAACAATAGAATAAGTATAATAATAACAGTCATAGCAATAATAATAATAGTAATATTGATAATAATAACAGTTATAGTGCTAATAGTAATAGTAATAAGGATAATAATAATAGTTATAAGGATCATGACAAGAGTAATAGGGATAATATTAAAAGAATAAGGATAATAATAACAGTCATAGCGATAATAATAATGGTAATAAGGATAATAGTAATAGTAATAAGGATAATAATAATAGTTATAAGTATAGAGACAAGAGTAATAGGGATAGTAATAATAGAATAAGTATAATAAAAACAGTCATAGCGATAATAATAATAGTAATATTGATAATAATAACAGTTATAGTGCTAATAGTAATAGTAATAAGGATAATAATAATAGTTATAGGTATAGAGACAAGAGTAATAGCGATAGTAATGATAGAATAAGGATAATAATAACAGTCATAGCGATAATAAAAATAGTAATAAGGGAAATAATAATAGTTATAAGGATAGAGACAAGTGTAATAGGGATAGTAATAATAGACTAAGGATAATAATAACAGTCATAGCGATAATAATAATGGTAATAAGGATAATAATAATAGTTATAAGTATAGAGACAAGAGTAATAGCGATAGTAATGATAGAATAAGGATAATAATAACAGTCATAGCGATAATAAAAATAGTAATAAGGGAAATAATAATAGTTATAAGGATAGAGACAAGTGTAATAGGGATAGTAATAATAGACTAAGGATAATAATAACAGTCATAGCGATAATAATAATGGTAATAAGGATAATAGTAATAGTAATAAGGATAATAATAATAGTTATAAGGATAGAAACAAGTGTAATAGGGATAGTAATAATAGACTAAGGATAATAATAACAGTCATAGCGATAATAATAATGGTAATAAGGATAGTTATAATAGTTATAAGGATAAAGACAAGAGTAATAGGGATAGTACTAATAGAATAAGGATAATAATAACAGTCACAGAGATAATAAAAATAGTAATAAGGATAATAATAATAGTTATAAGTATAGAGACAAGAGTAATAGGGATAGTAACAATAGAATAAGTATAATAATAACAGTCATAGCAATAATAATAATAGTAATATTGATAATAATAACAGTTATAGTGCTAATTGTAATAGTAATAAGGATAATAATAATAGTTATAAGTATAGAGACAAGAGTAATAGGGATAGTAATAATAGAATAAGGATAATAATAACAGGTATAGCGATAATAATAATAGTAATAAGGATAATAATAATAGTTATAGCGACAATAATAATAGTAATAAGGATAATAATAATAGTTATAGTGCTAATAATAATTGTAATAAGGATAATAATAATAGTTATAAGGATCATGACAAGAGTAATAGGGATAATAATAAAAGAATAAGGATAATAATAATAGTTATAGCGACAATAATAATAGTAATAAGGATAATAATAATAGTTATAGTGCTAATAATAATTGTAATAAGGATAATAATAATAGTTATAAGGATCATGACAAGAGTAATAGGGATAATAATAAAAGAATAAGGATAATAATAACAGTCATAGCGATAATAATAATGGTAATAAGGATAATAGTAATAGTAATAAGGATAATAATAATAGTTATAAGTATAGAGACAAGAGTAATAGGGATAGTAATAATAGAATAAGTATAATAATAACAGTCATAGCGATAATAATAACAGTAATATTGATAATAATAACAGTTATAGTGCTAATAGTAATAGTAATAAGGATAATAATAATAGTTATAAGTATAGAGACAAGAGTAATAGGGATAGTAATAATAGAATAAGGATAATAATAACAGGTATAGCGATAATAATAATAGTAATAAGGATAATAATAACAGTTATAACGATAATACTAAAAGTATTAACGATCATAATAATAGGTATAAGGACAAAAACAAGAGTAATAGGATTAGTAATAACAGAATAAGGATAATAATAACAGTCATAGCGATAATAATAATAGTAATAGTGCTAATAATAATAGTAATAAGGATAATAATAATAGTTACACTGCTAATAATAATGTGTAATAAGGATAATAATAATAGTTATAAGGATAAAGACAAGAGTAATAGGGATAACAGTAAAAGAATAAGGATAATAATAGCAGTCATAGCGATAATAATAATAGTAATAGGGATAGTAATAATAGAAGAAGTATAATAATAACAGTCATAGCGATAATAATAATAGTAATAAGGATAATAATAATAGTTATAAGTATAGAGACAAGAGTAATAGGGATAGTAATAATAGTATAAGTATAATAATAACAGTCATAGCGATAATAATAATAGTAATATTGATAATAATAACAGTTATAGTGCTAATAGTAATAGTAATAAGGATAATAATAATAGTTATAAGTATAGAGACAAGAGTAATAGCGATAGTAATGATAGAATAAGGATAATAATAACAGTCATAGCGATAATAAAAATAGTAATAAGGATAATAATAACAGTTATAACGATAATACTAATAGTATTAACGATCATAATAATAGGTATAAGGACAAAAACAAGAGTAATAGGATTAGTAATAACAGAATAAGGATAATAATAACAGTCATAGCGATAATAATAATAGTAATAGTGCTAATAATAATAGTAATAAGGATAATAATAATAGTTACACTGCTAATAATAATGTGTAATAAGGATAATAATAATAGTTATAAGGATAAAGACAAGAGTAATAGGGATAACAGTAAAAGAATAAGGATAATAATAGCAGTCATAGCGATAATAATAATAGTAATAGGGATAGTAATAATAGAAGAAGTATAATAATAACAGTCATAGCGATAATAATAATAGTAATAAGGATAATAATAATAGTTATAAGTATAGAGACAAGAGTAACAGGGATAGTAATAATACAATAAGTATAATAATAACAGTCATAGCGATAATAATAATAGTAATATTGATAATAATAACAGTTATAGTGCTAATAGTAATAGTAATAAGGATAATAATAATAGTTATAAGTATAGAGACAAGAGTAATAGCGATAGTAATGATAGAATAAGGATAATAATAACAGTCATAGCGATAATAAAAATAGTAATAAGGGAAATAATAATAGTTATAAGGATAGAGACAAGTGTAATAGGGATAGTAATAATAGACTAAGGATAATAATAACAGTCATAGCGATAATAATAATGGTAATAAGGATAATAATAATAGTTATAAGGATAGAAACAAGTGTAATAGGGATAGTAATAATAGACTAAGGATAATAATAACAGTCATAGCGATAATAATAATGGTAATAAGGATAATAATAATAGTTATAAGTATAGAGACAAGAGTAATAGCGATAGTAATGATAGAATAAGGATAATAATAACAGTCATAGCGATAATAAAAATAGTAATAAGGGAAATAATAATAGTTATAAGGATAGAGACAAGTGTAATAGGGATAGTAATAATAGACTAAGGATAATAATAACAGTCACAGCGATAATAATAATAGTTATAAGGATAAAGGCAAGAGTAATACGGATAGTAACAATAGATAAAGGATAATAATAACAGTTATAGCGATAATAATAATAATAGTAAGGGCAATAATAATAGTTATAAGGACAAAGACAAGAGGAATACGGATAGTCACAATAGGATAAGGATACTAATAACAGTTATAGCGACAATAATAATGGTAATAATAATAATAATAACAGTTATAAGGATAAAGACAAGAGGAATAGGGGTAATAGTAATCGTAATAACAATAATAATAACAGTTATGGCGATAATAATAATAGTAATAAGGATTAATAATAATAGTCATAAGGATAAAGACAAGAGGAATAGGGATAATAATAATAGTAATAAGGATAATAATAATAGTTATAAGGATAAAGGCAAGAGTAATACGGATAGTAACAATAGATAAAGGATAATAATAACAGTTATAGCGATAATAATAATAATAATAAGGGCAATAATAATAGTTATAAGGATAAAGGCAAGAGTAATACGGATAGTAACAATAGATAAAGGATAATAATAACAGTTATAGCGATAATAATAATAATAATAAGGGCAATAATAATAGTTATAAGGATAAAGGCAAGAGTAATACGTGTAGTAACAATAGATAAAGGATAATAATAACACTTATAGCGATAATAATAATAATAATAATAAGGGCAATAATAATAGTTATAAGGATAAAGACAAGAGGAATAGGGATAATAATAATAGTAATAAGAATAATAATAATAGTTATAGCGATAATGATAATAATAATAAGGATAATAATAATAGTTATAAGGATAAAGACAAGAGGAATAGCGATAATAATAATAGTAATAAGGATAATAATAATAGTTATAAGGATAAAGGCAAGAGTAATACGGATAGTAACAATAGATAAAGGATAATAATAACAGGTATAGCGATAATAATAATAGTAGTAATAATAATAATAACAGTTATAAGGATAAAGACAAGAGGAATAGGGGTAATAGTAATAGTAATAAGGATTAATAATAATAGTTATAGCGATAATAATAATTGTAATAAGGATTAATAATAATAGTTATAAGGATAAAGACAAGAGTAATACGGATAGTCACAATAGGATAAGGATACTAATAACAGTTATAGCGATAATAATAATGGTAATAATAATAATAATAACAGTTATAAGGATAAAGACAAGAGGAATAGGGGTAATAGTAATCGTAATAACAATAATAATAACAGTTAAAAGGATAAAGGCAAGAGTAATACGGATAGTAACAATAGATAAAGGATAATAATAACAGTTATAGCGATAATAATAATAATAATAAGGGCAATAATAATAGTTATAAGGACAAAGACAAGAGGAATACGGATAGTCACAATAGGATAAGGATACTAATAACAGTTATAGCGATCATAATAATAGTAATAATAATAATAATAACAGTTATAGCGATAATAATAATAATAATAAGGATAATAATAATAGTTATAAGGATAAAGGCAAGAGTAATACGGACAGTAACAATAGATAAAGGATAATAATAACAATTGTAGCGATAATAATAATAATAATAAGGATAATGATAATAGTCATAAGGATAAAGACAAGGGGAATGGGGATAATAATAATAGTAATAAGAATAGTAATAACAGTACTAGTGATAATAATAACATTTATCGCGATAATAATAATAGATATAAGTATAGCAATAACAGTTTTAAGGATAAAGAGAAGAGTAATACGGGTAGTAATAATAGAATAAGGACAATAATAACAGTTATAGCGATAATAATAATAGTAATAAGGATTAATAATAATAGTTATAAGGATAAAGACAAGAGGAATAGGGATAGTAACAATAGAATAAGGATAATAATAACAGTTATAGCGATAATAATAATAATAATAGTTATAAGGATAAAGACAAGGGGAATAGGGATAATAATAATAGTAATAAGAATAGTAATAACAGTAATAGTGATAATAATAACATTTATAGCGATAATAATAATAGATATAAGTATAGGAATAACAGTTATAAGGATAAAGAGAAGAGTAATACGGATAGTAATAATAGAGCAAGGACAATAATAACAGTTATAGCGATAATAATAATATTAATAAGGATAATAATAATAGTTATAAGGATAAAGGCAAGAGTAATACGGATAGTAACAATAGATAAAGGATAATAATAACAGTTATACCGATAAAGGCAAGAGTAATACGGATAGTATCAATAGATAAAGTATAATAATAACACTTATAGCGATAATAATAATAATAATAATAAGGGCAATAATAATAGTTATAAGGATAAAGACAAGAGGAATAGGGATAATAATAATAGTAATAAGAATAATAATAACAGTTATAGCGATAATAAAAATAGTAATAAGGATAATAATAACAGTTATAGCGATAATAATAATAATAATAAGGGCAATAATAATAGTTATGAGGATAAAGACAAGAGAAATAGGGATAATAATAACAGTTATAGCGATAATAATAATAGTAATAAGGATTAATAATAATAGTTATGGCGATAATAATAATTGTAATAAGGATTAATAATAATAGTTATAAGGATAAAGACAAGAGTAATACGGATAGTAACAATAGTAATAAGAATAATAATAACAGTTATAGGTATAATAATAATAGTAATAAGGAATAATAATATTAGTTATAGGAAAAAGACAAGAGGAATAGGGATAATAATAATAGTAACAAGAATAATAATAACAGTTATAGCGATAATAATAATAGTAATAGCAATAATAATAACAGTTATAGCGATAATAATAATAGTAATAAGGATAATAATAATAGTTATAAGGATAAAGACAAGAGGAATAGGGACAATAATAATAGTAATAGGAATAATAATAACAGTTATAGCGATAATAATAATAATAATAAGGATAATGGTAATAGTTATAAGGATAAAGACAAGGGGAATGGGGATAATAATAATAGTAATAAGAATAGTAATAACAGTAATAGTGATAATAATAACATTTATAGCGATAATAATAATAGATATAAGTATAGCAATAACAGTTATATGGATAAAGAGAAGAGTAATACGAATAAAGAGAAGAGTAATACGGATAGTAATAATAGAATAAGGACAATAATAACAGTTATAGCGATAATAATAATAGTAATATGGATAATAATAATAGTAATATGAATAAGAATAATAGTTATAAGGATAAAGACAAGAGTAATACGGATAGTCACAATAGAATAAGGATAATAATAACAGTTATAGCGATAATAATAATAGTAATAAGGATAATAATAATAGTAATATGAATAAAAAAATAGTTATAAGGATAAAGGCAAGAGTAATACGGATAGTAACAGTAGATAAAGGATAATAATAATAGTTATAAGGATAAAGGCAAGAGAAGTACGGATAGTAACAATAGATAAAGGATAATAATAACAGTTATAGCGATAATAATAATAATAATAAGGATAATGATAATAGTTATAAGGATAAAGACAAGGGGAATGGGGATAATAATAATAGTAATAAGAATAGTAATAACAGTAATAGTGATATTAATAACATTTATAGCGATGATAATAATAGATATAAGTATAGCAATAACAGTTATAAGGATAAAGAGAAGAGTAATACGGATAGTAATAATAGAATAAGGACAATAATAACAGTTATAGCGATAATAATAATAGTAATAAGGATAATAATAATAGTAATATGAATAAGAATAATAGTTATAAGGATAAAGACAAGAGTAATACGGATAGTCACAATAGAATAAGGATAATAATAACAGTTATAGCGATAATAATAATAGTAATAATAATAATAATAACAGTTACAGCGATAATAATAATAATAATAATAAGGATAATGATAATAGTTATAAAAATAAAGACAAGAGGAATAGGGATAGTAACAATAGATAAAGGATAATAATAACAGTTATACCGATAATAATAATAGTAATAAGGATAATAATAATAGT
>CAMAOC010000149.1:0-50340 GCA_945859555.1 Megachile ligniseca | reverse complement strand
AGGCAAGAGTAATACGGATAGTAACAATAGATAAAGGATAATAATAACACTTATAGCGATAATAATAATAATAATAATAAGGGCAATAGTAATAGTTATAAGGATAAAGACAAGAGGAATAGGGATAATAATAATAGTAATAAGAATAATAATAACAGTTATAGCGATAATAAAAATAGTAATAAGGATAATAATAACAGGTATAGCGATAATAATAATAGTAGTAATAATAATAATAACAGTTATAAGGATAAAGACAAGAGGAATAGGGGTAATAGTAATAGTAATAACAATAATAATAACAGTTATAGCGATAATAATAATAATAATAAGGGCAATAATAATAGTTATAAGGATAAAGACAAGAGAAATAGGGATAATAATAACAGTTATAGCGATAATAATAATAGTAATAAGGATTAATAATAATAGTTATGGCGATAATAATAATAGTAATAAGGAATAATAATATTAGTTATAGGATAAAGACAAGAGGAATAGGGATAATAATAATAGTAATAAGAATAAAAATTACAGTTATAGCGATAATAATAATAATAATAAGGATAATAATAATTGTTATAAGGATAAAGACAAGAGGAATAGCGATAATAATAATAGTAATAAGGATAATAATAATAGTTATAAGGATAAAGGCAAGAGTAATACGGATAGTAACAATAGATAAAGGATAATAATAACAGTTATAGCGATAATAATAATAATAATAAGGATAATGATAATAGTTATAAGGATAAAGACAAGGGGAATGGGGATAATAATAATAGTAATAAGAATAGTAATAACAGTAATAGTGATAATAATAACATTTATAGCGATAATAATAATAGATATAAGTATAGCAATAACAGTTATAAGGAGAAAGACAACAGTAATACGGATAGTAATAATAGAATAAGGACACTAATAACAGTTATAGCGATAATAAGAATAGTAACAAGGACAATAATAATAGTTATAAGGATAAAGGCAAGAGTAATACGGATAGTAACAATAGATAAAGGATAATAATAACACTTATAGCGATAATAATAATAATAATAATAAGGGCAATAGTAATAGTTATAAGGATAAAGACAAGAGGAATAGGGATAATAATAATAGTAATAAGAATAATAATGACAGTTATAGCGATAATAAAAATAGTAATAAGGATAATAATAACAGGTATAGCGATAATAATAATAGTAATCAGGATAATAATAATAGTTATAAGGATAAAGACAAGAGAAATAGGGATAGTAATAATAGAATAAGGATAATAATAACAGTCATAGCGATAATAATAATAGTAATAAGGATAATAATCACAGTTATATCGATAATAATAATAGTAATAAGGGAAATAATAATAGTTATAAGGATAAAGTGGAGAGTAATAGGGATAGTAATAATAGAATAAGGATAATAATAGCAGTCATAGCGATAATAATAATAGTAATAAGGATAATAATAACAGGTATAGCGATAATAATAATAGTAATAATGATAATAATCACAGTTATAGCGATAATAATAATAGTAATAAGGGAAATAGTAATAATTATCAGGATAAAGACAAGAGTAATAGGGATAGTAATAATAGAATAAGAATAATAAAAACAGTCATAGCAATAATAATAATAGTAATAAGGATAATAATAATAGTTATAGTGCTAGTAATAATAGTAATAAGGATAATAATAATAGTTATATCGATAATAATAATAGTTCTAAGGATAAAGTGAAGAGTAATAGGGATAGTAATAATAGAATAAGGATAATAATAACAGTCATAGCGATAATAATAATAGTAATAAGGATAATAATAATAGTTATAGTGCGAATAATAATAGTAATAAGGATAAACATAATAGTTATAGTGCTAATAATACTTGTAATAAGGATAATAATAATAGTTATAGAGCTAATAATAATAGTAATAAGGGAAATAATAATAATTATCAGGATAAAGACAAGAGTAATAGGGATAGTAATAATAGAATAAGAATAATAAAGACAGTCATAGCAATAATAATAATAGTAATAAGGATAATAATAATAGTTATAGTGCTAGTAATAATAGTAATAAGGATAATAATAATAGTTATATCGATAATAATAATAGTTCTAAGGATAAAGTGAAGAGTAATAGGGATAGTAATAATAGAATAAGAATAATAAAAACAGTCATAGCAATAATAATAATAGTAATAACGATAATAATATTAGTTATAGTGCTAGTAATAATAGTAATAAGGATAATAATAATAGTTATAGCGATAATAATAATAGTTATAAGGATAAAGTGAAGAGTAATAGGGATAGTAATAATAGAATAAGGATAATAATAAGAGTCATAGCGATAATAATAGTAGTAATAAGGATAATAATAATAGTTATAGTGCTAATAATAATAGTAATAACAATAATAATAACAGTTACAGCAATAATAATAATAGGAATAACGATAATTATAACAGTCATAGCGATAATAATAATAGTAATAAGGATAATAATAACAGGTATAGCGATAATAATAATAGTAATCAGGATAATAATAATAGTTATAAGGATAAAGACAAGAGAAATAGGGATAGTAATAATAGAATAAGGATAATAATAACAGTCATAGCGATAATAATAATAGTAATAAGGATAATAATCACAGTTATAGCGATAATAATAATAGTAATAAGGGAAATAATAATAGTTATAAGGTTGAGGACAAGAGTAATAGGGATAGTAATAATAGAATAAGTATAATAATAGCAGTCATAGCGATAATAATAATAGTAATAAGGATAATAATAACAGGTATAGCGATAATAATAATAGTAATAATGATAATAATCACAGTTATAGCGATAATAATAATAGTAATAAGGGAAATAATAATAATTATCAAGACAAAGACAAGAGTAATAGGGACAGTAATAATAGAATAAGTATAATAATAGCAGTCATAGCGATAATAATAATAGTAATAAGGATAATAATAACAGGTATAGCGATAATAATAATAGTAATCAGGATAATAATAATAGTTATAAGGATAAAGACAAGTGTAATAGGGATAGTAATAATAGAATAAGGATAATAATAACAGTCATAGCGATAATAATAATAGTAATAAGGATAATAATCACAGTTATAGCGATAATAATAATAGTAATAAGGGAAATAATAATAGTTATAAGGTTGAGGACAAGAGTAATAGGGGTAGTAATAATAGAATAAGTATAATAATAGCAGTCATAGCGATAATAATAATAGTAATAAGGATAATAATCACAGTTAAAGCGATAATAATAATAGTAATAAGGGACATAATAATAGTTATAAGGTTGAGGACAAGAGTAATAGGGGTAGTAATAATAGAATAAGTATAATAATAGCAGTCATAGCGATAATAATAATAGTAATAACGATAATAATAACAGGTATAGCGATAATAATAATAGTAATCAGGATAATAATAATAGTTATAAGGATAAAGACAAGAGTAATAGGGATAGTAATAATAGAATAAGGATAATAATAACAGTCATAGCGATAATAATAATAGTAATAAGGATAATAATCACAGTTATATCGATAATAATAATAGTAATAAGGGAAATAATAATAGTTATAAGGATAAAGTGGAGAGTAATAGGGATAGTAATAATAGAATAAGGATAATAATAGCAGTCATAGCGATAATAATAATAGTAATAAGGATAATAATAACAGGTATAGCGATAATAATAATAGTAATAATGATAATAATCACAGTTATAGCGATAATAATAATAGTAATAAGGGAAATAGTAATAATTATCAGGATAAAGACAAGAGTAATAGGGATAGTAATAATAGAATAAGAATAATAAAAACAGTCATAGCAATAATAATAATAGTAATAAGGATAATAATAATAGTTATAGTGCTAGTAATAATAGTAATAAGGATAATAATAATAGTTATATCGATAATAATAATAGTTCTAAGGATAAAGTGAAGAGTAATAGGGATAGTAATAATAGAATAAGGATAATAATAACAGTCATAGCGATAATAATAATAGTAATAAGGATAATAATAATAGTTATAGTGCGAATAATAATAGTAATAAGGATAAACATAATAGTTATAGTGCTAATAATACTTGTAATAAGGATAATAATAATAGTTATAGAGCTAATAATAATAGTAATAAGGGAAATAATAATAATTATCAGGATAAAGACAAGAGTAATAGGGATAGTAATAATAGAATAAGAATAATAAAGACAGTCATAGCAATAATAATAATAGTAATAAGGATAATAATAATAGTTATAGTGCTAGTAATAATAGTAATAAGGATAATAATAATAGTTATATCGATAATAATAATAGTTCTAAGGATAAAGTGAAGAGTAATAGGGATAGTAATAATAGAATAAGAATAATAAAAACAGTCATAGCAATAATAATAATAGTAATAACGATAATAATATTAGTTATAGTGCTAGTAATAATAGTAATAAGGATAATAATAATAGTTATAGCGATAATAATAATAGTTATAAGGATAAAGTGAAGAGTAATAGGGATAGTAATAATAGAATAAGGATAATAATAAGAGTCATAGCGATAATAATAGTAGTAATAAGGATAATAATAATAGTTATAGTGCTAATAATAATAGTAATAACAATAATAATAACAGTTACAGCAATAATAATAATAGGAATAACGATAATTATAACAGTCATAGCGATAATAATAATAGTAATAAGGATAATAATAACAGGTATAGCGATAATAATAATAGTAATCAGGATAATAATAATAGTTATAAGGATAAAGACAAGAGAAATAGGGATAGTAATAATAGAATAAGGATAATAATAACAGTCATAGCGATAATAATAATAGTAATAAGGATAATAATCACAGTTATAGCGATAATAATAATAGTAATAAGGGAAATAATAATAGTTATAAGGTTGAGGACAAGAGTAATAGGGATAGTAATAATAGAATAAGTATAATAATAGCAGTCATAGCGATAATAATAATAGTAATAAGGATAATAATAACAGGTATAGCGATAATAATAATAGTAATAATGATAATAATCACAGTTATAGCGATAATAATAATAGTAATAAGGGAAATAATAATAATTATCAAGACAAAGACAAGAGTAATAGGGACAGTAATAATAGAATAAGTATAATAATAGCAGTCATAGCGATAATAATAATAGTAATAAGGATAATAATAACAGGTATAGCGATAATAATAATAGTAATCAGGATAATAATAATAGTTATAAGGATAAAGACAAGTGTAATAGGGATAGTAATAATAGAATAAGGATAATAATAACAGTCATAGCGATAATAATAATAGTAATAAGGATAATAATCACAGTTATAGCGATAATAATAATAGTAATAAGGGAAATAATAATAGTTATAAGGTTGAGGACAAGAGTAATAGGGGTAGTAATAATAGAATAAGTATAATAATAGCAGTCATAGCGATAATAATAATAGTAATAAGGATAATAATCACAGTTAAAGCGATAATAATAATAGTAATAAGGGACATAATAATAGTTATAAGGTTGAGGACAAGAGTAATAGGGGTAGTAATAATAGAATAAGTATAATAATAGCAGTCATAGCGATAATAATAATAGTAATAACGATAATAATAACAGGTATAGCGATAATAATAATAGTAATCAGGATAATAATAATAGTTATAAGGATAAAGACAAGAGTAATAGGGATAGTAATAATAGAATAAGGATAATAATAACAGTCATAGCGATAATAATAATAGTAATAAGGATAATAATCACAGTTATAGCGATAATAATAATAGTAATAAGGGAAATAATAATAGTTATAAGGTTGAGGACAAGAGTAATAGGGATAGTAATAATAGAATAAGTATAATAATAGCAGTCATAGCGATAATAATAATAGTAATAAGGATAATAATAACAGGTATAGCGATAATAATAATAGTAATAATGATAATAATCACAGTTATAGCGATAATAATAATAGTAATAAGGGAAATAATAATAATTATCAGGACAAAGACAAGAGTAACAGGGATAGTAATAATAGAATAAGAATAATAAAAACAGTCATAGCAATAATAATAATAGTAATAAGGATAATAATAATAGTTATAGTGCTAGTAATAATAGTAATAAGGATAATAATAATAGTTATATCGATAATAATAATAGTTCTAAGGATAAAGTGAAGAGTAATAGGGATAGTAATAATAGAATAAGGATAATAATAACAGTCATAGCGATAATAATAATAGTAATAAGGATAATAATAATAGTTATAGTGCGAATAATAATAGTAATAAAGATAAACATAATAGTTATAGTGCTAATAATACTTGTAATAAGGATAATAATAATAGTTATAGAGCTAATAATAATAGTAATAAGGGAAATAATAATAATTATCAGGATAAAGACAAGAGTAATAGGGATAGTAATAATAGAATAAGAATAATAAAGACAGTCATAGCAATAATAATAATAGTAATAAGGATAATAATAATAGTTATAGTGCTAGTAATAATAGTAATAAGGATAATAATAATAGTTATATCGATAATAATAATAGTTCTAAGGATAAAGTGAAGAGTAATAGGGATAGTAATAATAGAATAAGAATAATAAAAACAGTCATAGCAATAATAATAATAGTAATAAGGATAATAATATTAGTTATAGTGCTAGTAATAATAGTAATAAGGATAATAATAATAGTTATAGCGATAATAATAATAGTTATAAGGATAAAGTGAAGAGTAATAGGGATAGTAATAATAGAATAAGGATAATAATAAGAGTCATAGCGATAATAATAGTAGTAATAAGGATAATAATAATAGTTATAGTGCTAATAATAATAGTAATAACGATAATAATAACAGTTACAGCAATAATAATAATAGGAATAACGATAATTATAACAGTTATAGCGATAATAATAATAGTAATAAGGATAATAATCACAGTTAAAGCGATAATAATAATAGTAATAAGGGAAATAATAATAATTATCAGGATAAAGACAAGAGTAATAGGGATAGTAATAATAGAATAAGAATAATAAAAACAGTCATAGCAATAATAATAATAGTAATAAGGATAATAATAATAGTTATAGTGCTAGTAATAATAGTAATAAGGATAATAATAATAGTTATATCGATAATAATAATAGTTCTAAGGATAAAGTGAAGAGTAATAGGGATAGTAATAATAGAATAAGGATAATAATAACAGTCATAGCGATAATAATAATAGTAATAAGGATAATAATAATAGTTATAGTGCGAATAATAATAGTAATAAGGATAAACATAATAGTTATAGTGCTAATAATACTTGTAATAAGGATAATAATAATAGTTATAGAGCTAATAATAATAGTAATAAGGGAAATAATAATAATTATCAGGATAAAGACAAGAGTAATAGGGATAGTAATAATAGAATAAGAATAATAAAGACAGTCATAGCAATAATAATAATAGTAATAAGGATAATAATAATAGTTATAGTGCTAGTAATAATAGTAATAAGGATAATAATAATAGTTATATCGATAATAATAATAGTTCTAAGGATAAAGTGAAGAGTAATAGGGATAGTAATAATAGAATAAGAATAATAAAAACAGTCATAGCAATAATAATAATAGTAATAAGGATAATAATATTAGTTATAGTGCTAGTAATAATAGTAATAAGGATAATAATAATAGTTATAGCGATAATAATAATAGTTATAAGGATAAAGTGAAGAGTAATAGGGATAGTAATAATAGAATAAGGATAATAATAAGAGTCATAGCGATAATAATAGTAGTAATAAGGATAATAATAATAGTTATAGTGCTAATAATAATAGTAATAACAATAATAATAACAGTTACAGCAATAATAATAATAGGAATAACGATAATTATAACAGTCATAGCGATAATAATAATAGTAATAAGGATAATAATAACAGGTATAGCGATAATAATAATAGTAATCAGGATAATAATAATAGTTATAAGGATAAAGACAAGAGAAATAGGGATAGTAATAATAGAATAAGGATAATAATAACAGTCATAGCGATAATAATAATAGTAATAAGGATAATAATCACAGTTATAGCGATAATAATAATAGTAATAAGGGAAATAATAATAGTTATAAGGTTGAGGACAAGAGTAATAGGGATAGTAATAATAGAATAAGTATAATAATAGCAGTCATAGCGATAATAATAATAGTAATAAGGATAATAATAACAGGTATAGCGATAATAATAATAGTAATAATGATAATAATCACAGTTATAGCGATAATAATAATAGTAATAAGGGAAATAATAATAATTATCAAGACAAAGACAAGAGTAATAGGGACAGTAATAATAGAATAAGTATAATAATAGCAGTCATAGCGATAATAATAATAGTAATAAGGATAATAATAACAGGTATAGCGATAATAATAATAGTAATCAGGATAATAATAATAGTTATAAG
Source organism: Megachile ligniseca (assembly GCA_945859555.1). Lineage (NCBI taxonomy): Eukaryota > Metazoa > Arthropoda > Insecta > Hymenoptera > Megachilidae > Megachile > Megachile ligniseca. The sequence continues at coordinate 41,773 of CAMAOC010000149.1, read as the reverse complement.
GATAAAGACAAGTGTAATAGGGATAGTAATAATAGAATAAGGATAATAATAACAGTCATAGCGATAATAATAATAGTAATAAGGATAATAATCACAGTTATAGCGATAATAATAATAGTAATAAGGGAAATAATAATAGTTATAAGGTTGAGGACAAGAGTAATAGGGGTAGTAATAATAGAATAAGTATAATAATAGCAGTCATAGCGATAATAATAATAGTAATAAGGATAATAATCACAGTTAAAGCGATAATAATAATAGTAATAAGGGACATAATAATAGTTATAAGGTTGAGGACAAGAGTAATAGGGGTAGTAATAATAGAATAAGTATAATAATAGCAGTCATAGCGATAATAATAATAGTAATAACGATAATAATAACAGGTATAGCGATAATAATAATAGTAATCAGGATAATAATAATAGTTATAAGGATAAAGACAAGAGTAATAGGGATAGTAATAATAGAATAAGGATAATAATAACAGTCATAGCGATAATAATAATAGTAATAAGGATAATAATCACAGTTATAGCGATAATAATAATAGTAATAAGGGAAATAATAATAGTTATAAGGTTGAGGACAAGAGTAATAGGGATAGTAATAATAGAATAAGTATAATAATAGCAGTCATAGCGATAATAATAATAGTAATAAGGATAATAATAACAGGTATAGCGATAATAATAATAGTAATAATGATAATAATCACAGTTATAGCGATAATAATAATAGTAATAAGGGAAATAATAATAATTATCAGGACAAAGACAAGAGTAACAGGGATAGTAATAATAGAATAAGAATAATAAAAACAGTCATAGCAATAATAATAATAGTAATAAGGATAATAATAATAGTTATAGTGCTAGTGATAATAGTAATAAGGATAATAATAATAGTTATATCGATAATAATAATAGTTCTAAGGATAAAGTGAAGAGTAATAGGGATAGTAATAATAGAATAAGGATAATAATAACAGTCATAGCGATAATAATAATAGTAATAAGGATAATAATAATAGTTATAGTGCGAATAATAATAGTAATAAAGATAAACATAATAGTTATAGTGCTAATAATACTTGTAATAAGGATAATAATAATAGTTATAGAGCTAATAATAATAGTAATAAGGGAAATAATAATAAGTATCAGGATAAAGACAAGAGTAATAGGGATAGTAATAATAGAATAAGAATAATAAAGACAGTCATAGCAATAATAATAATAGTAATAAGGATAATAATAATAGTTATAGTGCTAGTAATAATAGTAATAAGGATAATAATAATAGTTATATCGATAATAATAATAGTTCTAAGGATAAAGTGAAGAGTAATAGGGATAGTAATAATAGAATAAGAATAATAAAAACAGTCATAGCAATAATAATAATAGTAATAAGGATAATAATATTAGTTATAGTGCTAGTAATAATAGTAATAAGGATAATAATAATAGTTATAGCGATAATAATAATAGTTATAAGGATAAAGTGAAGAGTAATAGGGATAGTAATAATAGAATAAGGATAATAATAAGAGTCATAGCGATAATAATAGTAGTAATAAGGATAATAATAATAGTTATAGTGCTAATAATAATAGTAATAACGATAATAATAACAGTTACAGCAATAATAATAATAGGAATAACGATAATTATAACAGTTATAGCGATAATAATAATAGTAATAAGGATAATAATCACACTTAAAGCGATAATAATAATAGTAATAAGGGAAATAATAATAGTTATAAGGTTGAGGACAAGAGTAATAGGGGTAGTAATAATAGAATAAGTATAATAATAGCAGTCATAGCGATAATAATAATAGTAATAAGGATAATAATAACAGGTATAGCGATAATAATAATAGTAATCAGGATAATAATAATAGTTATAACAATAAAGACAAGAGTAATAGGGATAGTAATAATAGAATAAGGATAATAATAACAGTCATAGCGATAATAATAATAGTAATAAGGATAATAATCACAGTTATATCGATAATAATAATAGTAATAAGGGAAATAATAATAGTTATAAGGTTGAGGACAAGAGTAATAGGGATAGTAATAATAGAATAAGTATAATAATAGCAGTCATAGCGATAATAATAATAGTAATAAGGATAATAATAACAGGTATAGCGATAATAATAATAGTAATAATGATAATAATCACAGTTAAAGCGATAATAATAATAGTAATAAGGGAAATAATAATAATTATCAAGACAAAGACAAGAGTAATAGGGACAGTAATAATAGAATAAGTATAATAATAGCAGTCATAGCGATAATAATAATAGTAATAAGGATAATAATAACAGGTATAGCGATAATAATAATAGTAATCAGGATAATAATAATAGTTATAAGGATAAAGACAAGTGTAATGGGGATAGTAATAATAGAATAAGGATAATAATAACAGTCATAGCGATAATAATAATAGTAATAAGGATAATAATCACAGTTATAGCGATAATAATAATAGTAATAAGGGAAATAATAATAGTTATAAGGTTGAGGACAAGAGTAATAGGGGTAGTAATAATAGAATAAGTATAATAATAGCAGTCATAGCGATAATAATAATAGTAATAAGGATAATAATCACAGTTAAAGCGATAATAATAATAGTAATAAGGGACATAATAATAGTTATAAGGTTGAGGACAAGAGTAATAGGGGTAGTAATAATAGAATAAGTATAATAATAGCAGTCATAGCGATAATAATAATAGTAATAACGATAATAATAACAGGTATAGCGATAATAATAATAGTAATCAGGATAATAATAATAGTTATAAGGATAAAGACAAGAGTAATAGGGATAGTAATAATAGAATAAGGATAATAATAACAGTCATAGCGATAATAATAATAGTAATAAGGATAATAATCACAGTTATAGCGATAATAATAATAGTAATAAGGGAAATAATAATAGTTATAAGGTTGAGGACAAGAGTAATAGGGATAGTAATAATAGAATAAGTATAATAATAGCAGTCATAGCGATAATAATAATAGTAATAAGGATAATAATAACAGGTATAGCGATAATAATAATAGTAATAATGATAATAATCACAGTTATAGCGATAATAATAATAGTAATAAGGGAAATAATAATAATTATCAGGACAAAGACAAGAGTAACAGGGATAGTAATAATAGAATAAGAATAATAAAAACAGTCATAGCAATAATAATAATAGTAATAAGGATAATAATAATAGTTATAGTGCTAGTAATAATAGTAATAAGGATAATAATAATAGTTATATCGATAATAATAATAGTTCTAAGGATAAAGTGAAGAGTAATAGGGATAGTAATAATAGAATAAGGATAATAATAACAGTCATAGCGATAATAATAATAGTAATAAGGATAATAATAATAGTTATAGTGCGAATAATAATAGTAATAAAGATAAACATAATAGTTATAGTGCTAATAATACTTGTAATAAGGATAATAATAATAGTTATAGAGCTAATAATAATAGTAATAAGGGAAATAATAATAATTATCAGGATAAAGACAAGAGTAATAGGGATAGTAATAATAGAATAAGAATAATAAAGACAGTCATAGCAATAATAATAATAGTAATAAGGATAATAATAATAGTTATAGTGCTAGTAATAATAGTAATAAGGATAATAATAATAGTTATATCGATAATAATAATAGTTCTAAGGATAAAGTGAAGAGTAATAGGGATAGTAATAATAGAATAAGAATAATAAAAACAGTCATAGCAATAATAATAATAGTAATAAGGATAATAATATTAGTTATAGTGCTAGTAATAATAGTAATAAGGATAATAATAATAGTTATAGCGATAATAATAATAGTTATAAGGATAAAGTGAAGAGTAATAGGGATAGTAATAATAGAATAAGGATAATAATAAGAGTCATAGCGATAATAATAGTAGTAATAAGGATAATAATAATAGTTATAGTGCTAATAATAATAGTAATAACGATAATAATAACAGTTACAGCAATAATAATAATAGGAATAACGATAATTATAACAGTTATAGCGATAATAATAATAGTAATAAGGATAATAATCACAGTTAAAGCGATAATAATAATAGTAATAAGGGAAATAATAATAGTTATAAGGTTGAGGACAAGAGTAATAGGGGTAGTAATAATAGAATAAGTATAATAATAGCAGTCATAGCGATAATAATAATAGTAATAAGGATAATAATAACAGGTATAGCGATAATAATAATAGTAATCAGGATAATAATAATAGTTATAAGGATAAAGACAAGAGTAATAGGGATAGTAATAATAGAATAAGGATAATAATAACAGTCATAGCGATAATAATAATAGTAATAAGGATAATAATCACAGTTATAGCGATAATAATAATAGTAATAAGGGAAATAATAATAGTTATAAGGTTGAGGACAAGAGTAATAGGGATAGTAATAATAGAATAAGTATAATAATAGCAGTCATAGCGATAATAATAATAGTAATAAGGATAATAATAACAGGTATAGCGATAATAATAATAGTAATAATGATAATAATCACAGTTATAGCGATAATAATAATAGTAATAAGGGAAATAATAATAATTATCAGGACAAAGACAAGAGTAATAGGGACAGTAATAATAGAATAAGTATAATAATAGCAGTCATAGCGATAATAATAATAGTAATAAGGATAATAATAACAGGTATAGCGATAATAATAATAGTAATCAGGATAATAATAATAGTTATAAGGATAAAGACAAGTGTAATAGGGATAGTAATAATAGAATAAGGATAATAATAACAGTCATAGCGATAATAATAATAGTAATAAGGATAATAATCACAGTTATAGCGATAATAATAATAGTAATAAGGGAAATAATAATAGTTATAAGGTTGAGGACAAGAGTAATAGGGGTAGTAATAATAGAATAAGTATAATAATAGCAGTCATAGCGATAATAATAATAGTAATAAGGATAATAATCACAGTTAAAGCGATAATAATAATAGTAATAAGGGACATAATAATAGTTATAAGGTTGAGGACAAGAGTGATAGGGGTAGTAATAATAGAATAAGTATAATAATAGCAGTCATAGCGATAATAATAATAGTAATAAGGATAATAATAACAGGTATAGCGATAATAATAATAGTAATAAGGATAATAATAATAGTTATAGTGCGAATAATAATAGTAATAAGGATAAACATAATAGTTATAGTGCTAATAATACTTGTAATAAGGATAATAATAATAGTTATAGAGCTAATAATAATAGTAATAAGGGAAATAATAATAATTATCAGGATAAAGACAAGAGTAATAGGGATAGTAATAATAGAATAAGAATAATAAAGACAGTCATAGCAATAATAATAATAGTAATAAGGATAATAATAATAGTTATAGTGCTAGTAATAATAGTAATAAGGATAATAATAATAGTTATATCGATAATAATAATAGTTCTAAGGATAAAGTGAAGAGTAATAGGGATAGTAATAATAGAATAAGAATAATAAAAACAGTCATAGCAATAATAATAATAGTAATAAGGATAATAATATTAGTTATAGTGCTAGTAATAATAGTAATAAGGATAATAATAATAGTTATAGCGATAATAATAATAGTTATAAGGATAAAGTGAAGAGTAATAGGGATAGTAATAATAGAATAAGGATAATAATAAGAGTCATAGCGATAATAATAGTAGTAATAAGGATAATAATAATAGTTATAGTGCTAATAATAATAGTAATAACGATAATAATAACAGTTACAGCAATAATAATAATAGGAATAACGATAATTATAACAGTTATAGCGATAATAATAATAGTAATAAGGATAATAATCACAGTTAAAGCGATAATAATAATAGTAATAAGGGAAATAATAATAGTTATAAGGTTGAGGACAAGAGTAATAGGGGTAGTAATAATAGAATAAGTATAATAATAGCAGTCATAGCGATAATAATAATAATAATAAGGATAATAATAATAGGTATAGCGATAATAATAATAGTAATCAGGATAATAATAATAGTTATAAGGATAAAGACAAGAGTAATAGGGATAGTAATAATAGAATAAGGATAATAATAACAGTCATAGCGATAATAATAATAGTAATAAGGATAATAATCACAGTTATAGCGATAATAATAATAGTAATACGGGAAATAATAATAGTTACAAGGTTGAGGACAAGAGTAATAGGGATAGTAATAATAGAATAAGTATAATAATAGCAGTCATAGCGATAATAATAATAGTAATAAGGATAATAATAACGGGTATAGCGATAATAATAATAGTAATAATGATAATAATCACAGTTATAGCGATAATAATAATAGTAATAAGGGAAATAATAATAATTATCAGGACAAAGACAAGAGTAATAGGGATAGTAATAATAGAATAAGAATAATAAAAACAGTCATAGCAATAATAATAATAGTAATAAGGATAATAATAATAGTTATAGTGCTAGTAATAATAGTAATAAGGATAATAATAATAGTTATATCGATAATAATAATAGTTCTAAGGATAAAGTGAAGAGTAATAGGGATAGTAATAATAGAATAAGGATAATAATAGCAGACATAGCGATAATAATAATAGTAATAAGGATAATAATAACAGGTATAGCGATAATAATAATAGTAATAATGATAATAATCACAGTTATAGCGATAATAATAATAGTAATAAGGGAAATAATAATAATTATCAGGACAAAGACAAGAGTAATAGGGATAGTAATAATAGAATAAGAATAATAAAAACAGTCATAGCAATAATAATAATAGTAATAAGGATAATAATAATAGTTATATCGATAATAATAATAGTTCTAAGGATAAAGTGAAGAGTAATAGGGATAGTAATAATAGAATAAGGATAATAATAACAGTCATAGCGATAATAATAATAGTAATAAGGATAATAATAATAGTTATAGTGCGAATAATAATAGTAATAAGGATAAACATAATAGTTATAGTGCTAATAATACTTGTAATAAGGATAATAATAATAGTTATAGAGCTAATAATAATAGTAATAAGGGAAATAATAATAATTATCAGGATAAAGACAAGTGTAATAGGGATAGTAATAATAGAATAAGAATAATAAAGACAGTCATAGCAATAATAATAATAGTAATAAGGATAATAATAATAGTTATAGTGCTAGTAATAATAGTAATAAGGATAATAATAATAGTTATATCGATAATAATAATAGTTCTAAGGATAAAGTGAAGAGTAATAGGGATAGTAATAATAGAATAAGAATAATAAAAACAGTCATAGCAATAATAATAATAGTAATAAGGATAATAATATTAGTTATAGTGCTAGTAATAATAGTAATAAGGATAATAATAATAGTTATAGCGATAATAATAATAGTTATAAGGATAAAGTGAAGAGTAATAGGGATAGTAATAATAGAATAAGGATAATAATAAGAGTCATAGCGATAATAATAGTAGTAATAAGGATAATAATAATAGTTATAGTGCTAATAATAATAGTAATAACGATAATAATAACAGTTACAGCAATAATAATAATAGGAATAACGATAATTATAACAGTTATAGCGATAATAATAATAGTAATAAGGATAATAATCACAGTTAAAGCGATAATAATAATAGTAATAAGGGAAATAATAATAGATATAAGGTTGAGGACAAGAGTAATAGGGATAGTAATAATAGAATAAGTATAATAATAGCAGTCATAGCGATAATAATAATAGTAATAAGGATAATAATAACAGGTATAGCGATAATAATAATAGTAATCAGGATAATAATAATAGTTATAAGGATAAAGACAAGAGTAATAGGGATAGTAATAATAGAATAAGGATAATAATAACAGTCATAGCGATAATAATAATAGTAATAAGGATAATAATAATAGTTATAGTGCGAATAATAATAGTAATAAGGATAATAATATTAGTTATAGTGCTAGTAATAATAGTAATAAGGATAATAATAATAGTTATAGCGATAATAATAATAGTTATAAGGATAATGTGAAGAGTAATAGGGATAGTAATAATAGAATAAGGATAATAATAAGAGTCATAGCGATAATAATAGTAGTAATAAGGATAATAATAATAGTTATAGTGCTAATAATAATAGTAATAACGATAATAATAACAGTTACAGCAATAATAATAATAGGAATAACGATAATTATAACAGTTATAGCGATAATAATAATAGTAATAAGGATACTAATCACAGTTAAAGCGATAATAATAATAGTAATAAGGGAAATAATAATAGTTATAAGGTAGAGGACAAGAGTAATAGGGATAGTAATAATAGAATAAGTATAATAATAGCAGTCATAGCGATAATAATAATAGTAATAAGGATAATAATAACAGGTATAGCGATAATAATAATAGTTATAGCGAGATTAATAATAGTTATAATAATAAAGGGAAGAGTAATGGGGATAGTAATAATAGAATCAGGATAATAATAACAGTCATATCGATAATAATAATAGTAATAAGGATAATAATAATAGTTCTAGTGCTAATAGTAATGGAAATAAGAATAATAATAACAGTTATAGCAATAATAATAATAGTAATATGGATAATAATAACAGTCATAGCGATAATAATAATTGTAATAAGGATAATAATAACAGCTATAGCGATAATAACAATAGTAATAAGGATAATAATAATAGTTATAGTGCTAATAATAATTGTAATAAGGATAATAATAATAGTTATAAGGATAAAGACAAGAGTAATAACTATAGTAATAAAAGAATAAGGATAATAATAACAGTCATAGCGACAATAATAAGGTAATAAGGATAATAATAACAGTTATAGCGATAATAACAATAGTAATAAGAATAATAATAATAGTTATAGTGCTAACAATAATAGTAATAAAGATAAAGACTAGAGTAATATTAATAGTAATAATAGAATAAGGATAATAATAACAGTCATAGCGATAATAATAATACTAATAAGGATAATAATAATAGTCATAGTGCTAATAATACTTGTAATAAGGATAATAATAACAGTCATAGCGATAATAATAATAGTAATAAGGGAAATAATAATAGTTATAAGGATAAAGGCAAGAGTAATAGGGATAGTAATAATAGAATACGGATAATAATAACAGTCACAGCGATAATAATAATCGTAATAAGGATAATAATAATAGTTATAGCGATAATATTCATAGTAATAAGCTTAATAATAATAGTTATAAGGATAAAAACAAGAGTAATGGGGATAGTAATAATAGAATCAGGATAATAGTAACAGTCATATCGATAATAATAATAGTAATAAGGATAATAATAACAGGTATAGCGATAATAATAATAGTAATCAGGATAATAATAATAGTTATAAGGATAAAGACAAGAGTAATAGGGATAGTAATAATAGAATAAGGATAATAATAACAGTCATAGCGATAATAATAATAGTAATAAGGATAATAATAATAGTTATAGCGACAATAATAATAGTTATAGCGAGATTAATAATAGTTATAATAATAAAGTGAAGAGTAATGGGGATAGTAATAATAGAATAAGGATAATAATAAGAGTCATAGCGATAATAATAGTAGTAATAAGGATAATAATAATAGTTATAGTGCTAATAATAATAGTAATAACGATAATAATAACAGTTACAGCAATAATAATAATAGGAATAACGATAATTATAACAGTTATAGCGATAATAATAATAGTAATAAGGATAATAATCACAGTTAAAGCGATAATAATAATAGTAATAAGGGAAATAGTAATAGTTATAAGGTTGAGGACAAGAGTAATAGGGGTAGTAATAATAGAATAAGTATAATAATAGCAGTCATAGCGATAATAATAATAGTAATAAGGATAATAATAACAGGTATAGCGATAATAATAATAGTAATCAGGATAATAATAATAGTTATAAGGATAAAGACAAGAGTAATAGGGATAGTAATAATAGAATAAGGATAATAATAACAGTCATAGCGATAATAATAATAGTAATAAGGATAATAATATTAGTTATAGTGCTAGTAATAATAGTAATAAGGATAATAATAATAGTTATAGCGATAATAATAATAGTTATAAGGATAAAGTGAAGAGTAATAGGGATAGTAATAATAGAATAAGGATAATAATAAGAATCATAGCGATAATAATAGTAGTAATAAGGATAATAATAATAGTTATAGTGCTAATAATAATAGTAATAACGATAATAATAACAGTTACAGCAATAATAATAATAGGAATAACGATAATTATAACAGTTATAGCGATAATAATAATAGTAATAAGGATAATAATCACAGTTAAAGCGATAATAATAATAGTAATAAGGGAAATAATAATAGTTATAAGGTTGAGGACAAGAGTAATAGGGGTAGTAATAATAGAATAAGTATAATAATAGCAGTCATAGCGATAATAATAATAGTAATAAGGATAATAATAACAGGTATAGCGATAATAATAATAGTAATCAGGATAATAATAATAGTTATAAGGATAAAGACAAGAGTAATAGGGATAGTAATAATAGAATAAGGATAATAATAACAGTCATAGCGATAATAATAATAGTAATAAGGATAATAATCACAGTTATAGCGATAATAATAATAGTAATAAGGGAAATAATAATAGTTATAAGGTTGAGGACAAGAGTAATACGGATAGTAACAATAGATAAAGGATAATAATAACACTTATAGCGATAATAATAATAATAATAATAAGGGCAATAGTAATAGTTATAAGGATAAAGACAAGAGGAATAGGGATAATAATAATAGTAATAAGAATAATAATGACAGTTATAGCGATAATAAAAATAGTAATAAGGATAATAATAACAGGTATAGCGATAATAATAATAGTAGTAATAATAATAATAACAGTTATAAGGATAAAGACAAGAGGAATAGGGGTAATAGTAATAGTAATAACAATAATAATAACAGTTATAGCGATAATAATAATAATAATAAGGGCAATAATAATAGTTATAAGGATAAAGACAAGAGAAATAGGGATAATAATAACAGTTATAACGATAATAATAATAATAATAAGGATAATAATAATAGTTATAAGGATAAAGACAAGAGAAATAGGGATAGTAATAATAGAATAAGGATAATAATAACAGGTATAGCGATAATAATAATAGTAATAATGATAATAATCACAGTTATAGCGATAATAATAATAGTAATAAGGGAAATAATAATAATTATCAAGACAAAGACAAGAGTAATAGGGACAGTAATAATAGAATAAGTATAATAATAGCAGTCATAGCGATAATAATAATAGTAATAAGGATAATAATAACAGGTATAGCGATAATAATAATAGTAATCAGGATAATAATAATAGTTATAAGGATAAAGACAAGTGTAATAGGGATAGTAATAATAGAATAAGGATAATAATAACAGTCATAGCGATAATAATAATAGTAATAAGGATAATAATCACAGTTATAGCGATAATAATAATAGTAATAAGGGAAATAATAATAGTTATAAGGTTGAGGACAAGAGTAATAGGGGTAGTAATAATAGAATAAGTATAATAATAGCAGTCATAGCGATAATAATAATAGTAATAAGGATAATAATCACAGTTAAAGCGATAATAATAATAGTAATAAGGGACATAATAATACTTATAAGGTTGAGGACAAGAGTAATAGGGGTAGTAATAATAGAATAAGTATAATAATAGCAGTCATAGCGATAATAATAATAGTAATAACGATAATAATAACAGGTATAGCGATAATAATAATAGTAATCAGGATAATAATAATAGTTAGAAGGATAAAGACAAGAGTAATAGGGATAGTAATAATAGAATAAGGATAATAATAACAGTCATAGCGATAATAATAATAGTAATAAGGATAATAATCACAGTTATAGCGATAATAATAATAGTAATAAGGGAAATAATAATAGTTATAAGGTTGAGGACAAGAGTAATAGGGATAGTAATAATAGAATAAGTATAATAATAGCAGTCATAGCGATAATAATAATAGTAATAAGGATAATAATAACAGGTATAGCGATAATAATAATAGTAATAATGATAATAATCACAGTTATAGCGATAATAATAATAGTAATAAGGGAAATAATAATAATTATCAGGACAAAGACAAGAGTAACAGGGATAGTAATAATAGAATAAGAATAATAAAAACAGTCATAGCAATAATAATAATAGTAATAAGGATAATAATAATAGTTATAGTGCTAGTAATAATAGTAATAAGGATAATAATAATAGTTATATCGATAATAATAATAGTTCTAAGGATAAAGTGAAGAGTAATAGGGATAGTAATAATAGAATAAGGATAATAATAACAGTCATAGCGATAATAATAATAGTAATAAGGATAATAATAATAGTTATAGTGCGAATAATAATAGTAATAAAGATAAACATAATAGTTATAGTGCTAATAATACTTGTAATAAGGATAATAATAATAGTTATAGAGCTAATAATAATAGTAATAAGGGAAATAATAATAATTATCAGGATAAAGACAAGAGTAATAGGGATAGTAATAATAGAATAAGAATAATAAAGACAGTCATAGCAATAATAATAATAGTAATAAGGATAATAATAATAGTTATAGTGCTAGTAATAATAGTAATATGGATAATAATAATAGTTATATCGATAATAATAATAGTTCTAAGGATAAAGTGAAGAGTAATAGGGATAGTAATAATAGAATAAGAATAATAAAAACAGTCATAGCAATAATAATAATAGTAATAAAGATAATAATATTAGTTATAGTGCTAGTAATAATAGTAATAAGGATAATAATAATAGTTATAGCGATAATAATAATAGTTATAAGGATAAAGTGAAGAGTAATAGGGATAGTAATAATAGAATAAGCATAATAATAAGAGTCATAGCGATAATAATAGTAGTAATAAGGATAATAATAATAGTTATAGTGCTAATAATAATAGTAATAACGATAATAATAACAGTTACAGCAATAATAATAATAGGAATAACGATAATTATAACAGTTATAGCGATAATAATAATAGTAATAAGGATAATAATCACAGTTAAAGCGATAATAATAATAGTAATAAGGGAAATAGTAATAGTTATAAGGTTGAGGACAAGAGTAATAGGGGTAGTAATAATAGAATAAGTATAATAATAGCAGTCATAGCGATAATAATAATAGTAATAAGGATAATAATAACAGGTATAGCGATAATAATAATAGTAATCAGGATAATAATAATAGTTATAAGGATAAAGACAAGAGTAATAGGGATAGTAATAATAGAATAAGGATAATAATAACAGTCATAGCGATAATAATAATAGTAATAAGGATAATAATAATAGTTATAGCGACAATAATAATAGTTATAGCGAGATTAATAATAGTTATAATAATAAAGTGAAGAGTAATGGGGATAGTAATAATAGAATCAGGATAATAATAACAGTCATATCGATAATAATAATAGTAATAATGATAATAACAACAGTTATAGTGCTAATAATAATAGTAATAAGGATAATAATAACAGTTATAGCAGTAATAATAAAGTAATAATGATAATAACAACAGTTATAGTGCTAATAGTAATAGTAATAAGGATAAAAATAACTTGTTATAGCAATAATAATAATAGTAATAAGGATAATAATAATAGTAATAAGGGAAATAATAATAGTTATAAGGATAAATACAAGAGTGATAGGGATAGTAATAATAGAATAAGGATAATAATAATAGTTATAGTGCGAATAATAATAGTAATAAGGATAATAATAATAGTTCTAGTGCTAATAGTAATGGAAATAAGAATAATAATAACAGTTATAGCAATAATAATAATAGTAATATGGATAATAATAACAGTCATAGCGATAATAATAATAGTAATAAGGATAATAATAACAGCTGTAGCGATAATAACAATAGTAATAAGGATAATAATAATAGTTATAGTGCTAATAATAATTGTAATAAGGATAATAATATTAGTTATGAGGATAAAGACTTTAGTAATAACTATAGTAATAAAAGAATAAGGATAATAATAACAGTCATAGCGACAATAATAATAGTAATAAGGATAATAATAACAGTTATAGAGATAATGATAATAGAATAAGGATAATAATAACAGTCATGGCGATATTAATAATAGTAATAAGGATAATAATAATAGTTATAGCGACAATAATAATAGAAATAAGGATAATAATAATAGTTATAAGGATAAAGACAAGAGTAATGGGGATAGTAATAATACAATAAGGATAATAATAACAGTCATAGCGATAATAATAATAGTAATAAGGATAATAATAATAGTTATAGCGACAATAATAATACTAATAAGGGTAATAATAATAGTTATAGTGCTATTAATAATAGTAATAAGGATAATAATAACAGTTATAGCAATAATAATAATAGTAATAAGGATAATAATAACAGTTATAGCGACAATAATAATAGTAATAAGGGTAATAATAATACTTATAAGGATAAAGACAAGAGTAATAGGGATAGTAATAATAGAATAAGGATAATAATAACAGTCATAGCGATAATAATAATAGTAATAAGGATAATAATAATTGCTATAGCGCTAGTAACAATAGTAATAAGGATAATAATAATAGTCACAGCGATAATAATAATCGTAATAAGGATAATAATAATAGTAATAGCGATAATATTCATAGTAATAAGCATAATAATAATAGTTATAAGGATAAGAACAAGAGTAATGGGGATAGTAATAATAGAATCAGGATAATAATAACAGTCATAGCGATAATAATAATAGTAATAGGAATAATAATAATAGTTATAAGGATAGAGACAAGAGTAATAGGGATAGTAATAATAGAATAAGTATAATAATAACAGTCATAGCGATAATAATAATAGTAATAATGCTAATAACAACAGTTATAGTGCTAATAATAATAGTAATAAGGATAATAATAACAGTTACAGTGCGAATAATAATAGTAATAAGGATAAACATAATAGTTATAGTGTTACTAATACTAGTAATAAGGATAATAATAACAGTTATAGCGATAATAACAATAGTAATAAGAATAATAATAATAGTTATAGTGCTAACAATAATAGTAATAAAGATAAAGACTAGAGTAATATTAATAGTAATAATAGAATAAGGATAATAATAACAGTCATAGCGATAATAATAATACTAATAAGGATAATAATAATAGTCATAGTGCTAATAATACTTGTAATAAGGATAATAATAACAGTCATAGCGATAATAATAATAGTAATAACGGAAATAATAATAGTTATAAGGATAAAGGCAAGAGTAATTGGGATAGTAATAATAGAATACGGATAATAATAACAGTCACAGCGATAATAATAATCGTAATAAGGATAATAATAATAGTTATAGCGATAATATTCATAGTAATAAGCATAATAATAATAGTTATAAGGATAAAAACAAGAGTAATGGGGATAGGAATAATAGAATCAGGATAATAGTAACAGTCATATCGATAATAATAATAGTAATAATGATAATAACAACAGTTATAGTGCTAATAATAATAGTAATAAGGACAATAATAACAGTTATAGCAGTAATAATAAAGTAATAATGATAATAACAACAGTTATAGTGCTAATAGTAATAGTAATAAGGATAATAATAACAGTTATAGCAATAATAATAATAGTAATAAGGATAATAATAATAGTAATAAGGGAAATAATAATAGTTATAAGGATAAAGACAAGAGTAATAGGGATAGTAATAATAGAATAAGGATAATAATAACAGTCATAGCGATAATAATAATAGTAATAAGGATAATAATAATATCTATAGCGCTAGTAATAATAGTAATAAGGATAATAATAATAGTCACAGCGATAATAATAATCGTAATAAGGATAATAATAACAGTCATAGCGATAATAATAATAGTAATAAGGATAATAATAACAGTTATAGCGATAATAATAATAGTAATAAGGGAAATAATAATACTTATAAGGATGAAGACAAGAGTAATAGGGATAGTAATAATAGAATAAGGATAATAATAACAGTCATAGCGATAATAATAATAGTAATAAGGATAATAATAATTGCTATAGCGCTAGTAACAATAGTAATAAGGATAATAATAATAGTCACAGCGATAATAATAATCGTAATAAGAATAATAATAATAGTTATAGCGATAATATTCATAGTAATAAGCATAATAATAATAGTTATAAGGATAAAAACAAGAGTAATGGGGATAGTAATAATAGAATCAGGATAATAATAACAGTCATGTCGATAATAATAATAGTAATAATGATAATAACAACAGTTATAGTGCTAATAATAATAGTAATAAGGATAATAATAACAGTTATAGCAGTAATAATAAAGTAATAATGATAATAACAACAGTTATAGTGCTAATAGTAATAGTAATAAGGATAATAATAACAGTTATAGCAATAATAATAATAGTAATAAGGATAATAATAATAGTAATAAGGGAAATAATAATAGTTATAAGGATAAAGACAAGAGTAATAGGGATAGTAATAATAGAATAAGGATAATAATAATAGTTATAGTGCGAATAATAATAGTAATAAGGATAATAATAATAGTTCTAGTGCTAATAGTAATAGAAATAAGAATAATAATAACAGTTATAGCAATAATAATAATAGTAATATGGATAATAATAACAGTCATAACGATAATAATAATAGTAATAAGGATAATAATAACAGCTATAGCGATAATAACAATAGTAACAAGGATAATAATAATAGTTATAGTGCTAATAATAATAGTAATAAGGATAATAATAATAGTCACAGCGATAATAATAATAGTAATATGGATAATAATAACAGTTATAGCGATAATAATAATAGTAATACGGGAAAAATAATAGTAATAAGGATAATAATAACAGTTATAGAGATAATGATAATAGAATAAGGATAATAATAACAGTCATGGCGATATTAATAATAGTAATAAGGATAATAATAATAGTTATAGCGACAATAATAATAGAAATTAGGATAATAATAATAGTTATAAGTATAAAGACAAGAGTAATGGGGATAGTAATAATACAATAAGGATAATAATAAGAGTCATAGCGATAATAATAATAGTAATAAGGATAACAATAATAGTTATAGCGACAATAATAATACTAATAAGGGTAATAATAATAGTTATAGTGCTATTAAAAATAGTAATAAGGATAATAATAACAGTTATAGCAATAATAATAATAGTAATAAGGATAATAATAACAGTTATAGCGACAATAATAATAGTAATAAGGGTAATAATAATAGTTATAGTGCTAATAATAATAGTAATAAGGATAATAATAACAGGTATAGCGATAATAATAATAGTAATAAGGATAATAATAATAGTTATAAGAATAGAGACAAGAGTAATAGGTATAGTAATAATAGAATAAGGATAATAATAACAGTCATATCGATAATAATAATAGTAATAATGATAATAACAACAGTTATAGTGCTAATAGTAATAGTAATAAGGATAATAATAACAGTTATAGCAATAATAATAATAGTAATAAGGATAATAATAATAGTAATAAGGGAAATAATAATAGTTATAAGGATAAAGACAAGAGTAATAGGGATAGTAATAATAGAATAAGGATAATAATAACAGTCATAGCGATAATAATAATAGTAATAAGGATAATAATAATAGCTATAGCGCTAGTAATAATAGTAATAAGGATAATAATAATAGTCACAGCGATAATAATAATAGTAATATGGATAATAATAACAGTTATAGCGATAATAATAATAGTAATACGGGAAATAATAATACTTATAAGGATAAAGACAAGAGTAATAGGGATAGTAATAATAGAATAAGGATAATAATAACAGTCATAGCGATAATAATAATAGTAATAAGGATAATAATAACAGTTATAGCAGTAATAATAAAGTAATAATGATAATAACAACAGTTATAGTGCTAATAGTAATAGTAATAAGGATAATAATAACAGTTATAGCAATAATAATAATAGTAATAAGGATAATAATAATAGTAATAAGGGAAATAATAATAGTTATAAGGATAAAGACAAGAGTAATAGGGATAGTAATAATAGAATAAGGATAATAATAACAGTCATAGCGATAATAATAATAGTAATAAGGATAATAATAATAGCTATAGCGCTAGTAATAATAGTAATAAGGATAATAATAATAGTCACAGAGATAATAATAATAGTAATATGGATAATAATAACAGTTATACCGATAATAATAATAGTAATAAGGGAAATAATAATACTTATAAGGATAAAGACAAGAGTAATAGGGATAGTAATAATAGAATAAGGATAATAATAACAGTCATAGCGATAATAATAATAGTAATAAGGATAATAATAATAGCTATAGCACTAGTTACAATAGTAATAAGGATAATAATAATAGTCACAGCGATAATAATAATCGTAATAAGGGTAATAATAATAGTTATAGTGCTACGAATAGTAGAAATAAGGATGATAATAGTAGTTATAAGGATAACCACCAGAGTAATAGGGATATTAATAATAGAATGAGGATAATAATAACAGTTATAGCGATAATAACAATAGTAATAAGGATAATAATAATAGTTATAGTGCTAATAGTAATAGAAATAAGAATAATAATAACAGTTATAGCAATAATAATAATAGTAATATGGATAATAATAACAGTTATAGCGATAATAATAATAGTAATAAGGGAAATAATAATACTTATAAGGATAAAGACAAGAGTAATAGGGATAGTAATAATAGAATCAGGATAATAATAACAGTCATAGCGATAATAATAATAGTAATAAGGATAAACATAATAGTCATAGTGCTAATAATACTTGCAATAAGGATAATAATAACAGTCATAGCGATAATAATAATAGTAATAAGGGAAATAATAATAGTTATAAGGATAAAGACAAGAGTAATAGGGATAGTAATAATAGAATAAGGATAATAATAACAGTCATAGCGATAATAATAATAGTAATAAGGATAATAATAATAGCTATAGCGCTAGTAATAATAGTAATAAGGATAATAATAATAGTCACAGCGATAATAATAATCGTAATAAGGATAATAATAATAGTTATAGTGCTAATAATAATAGTAATAAGGATAAACATAATAGTTATAGTGCTAATAATACTTGTAATAAGGATAATAATAACAGTCATAGCGATAATAATAATAGTAATAAGGGAAATAATAATAGTTATAAGGATAAAGACAAGAGTAATAGGGATAGTAATAATAGAATAAGGATAATAATAACAGTCATAGCGATAATAATAATAGTAATAAGGATAATAATAATAGCTATAGCGCTAGTAATAATAGTAATAAGGATAATAATAATAGTCACAGCGATAATAATAATCGTAATAAGGATAATAATAATAGTTATAGTGCGAATAATAATAGTAATAAGGATAATAATAATAGTTCTAGTGCTAATAGTAATAGAAATAAGAATAATAATAACAGTTATAGCAATAATAATAATAGTAATATGGATAATAATAACAGTCATAACGATAATAATAATAGTAATAAGGATAATAATAACAGCTATAGCGATAATAACAATAGTAACAAGGATAATAATAATAGTTATAGTGCTAATAATAATTGTAATAAGGATAATAATAATAGTTATGAGGATAAAGACAAGAGTAATAACTATAGTAATAAAAGAATAAGGATAATAATAACAGTCATAGCGACAATAATAATAGTAATAAGGATAATAATAACAGTTATAGAGATAATGATAATAGAATAAGGATAATAATAACAGTCATGGCGATATTAATAATAGTAATAAGGATAATAATAATAGTTATAGCGACAATAATAATAGAAATTAGGATAATAATAATAGTTATAAGTATAAAGACAAGAGTAATGGGGATAGTAATAATACAATAAGGATAATAATAACAGTCATAGCGATAATAATAATAGTAATAAGGATAACAATAATAGTTATAGCGACAATAATAATACTAATAAGGGTAATAATAATAGTTATAGTGCTATTAAATATAGTAATAAGGATAATAATAACAGTTATAGCAATAATAATAATAGTAATAAGGATAATAATAACAGTTATAGCGACAATAATAATAGTAATAAGGGTAATAATAATAGTTATAGTGCTAATAATAATAGTAATAAGGATAATAATAACAGGTATAGCGATAATAATAATAGTAATAAGGATAATAATAATAGTTATAAGAATAGAGACAAGAGTAATAGGTATAGTAATAATAGAATAAGGATAATAATAACAGTCATATCGATAATAATAATAGTAATAATGATAATAACAACAGTTATAGTGCTAATAGTAATAGTAATAAGGATAATAATAACAGTTATAGCAATAATAATAATAGTAATAAGGATAATAATAATAGTAATAAGGGAAATAATAATAGTTATAAGGATAAAGACAAGAGTAATAGGGATAGTAATAATAGAATAAGGATAATAATAACGGTCATAGCGATAATAATAATAGTAATAAGGATAATAATAATAGCTATAGCGCTAGTAATAATAGTAATAAGGATAATAATAATAGTCACAGCGATAATAATAATAGTAATATGGATAATAATAACAGTTATAGCGATAATAATAATAGTAATACGGGAAATAATAATACTTATAAGGATAAAGACAAGAGTAATAGGGATAGTAATAATAGAATAAGGATAATAATAACAGTCATAGCGATAATAATAATAGTAATAAGGATAATAATAACAGTTATAGCAGTAATAGTAAAGTAATAATGATAATAACAACAGTTATAGTGCTAATAGTAATAGTAATAAGGATAATAATAACAGTTATAGCAATAATAATAATAGTAATAAGGATAATAATAATAGTAATAAGGGAAATAATAATAGTTATAAGGATAAAGACAAGAGTAATAGGGATAGTAATAATAGAATAAGGATAATAATAACAGTCATAGCGATAATAATAATAGTAATAAGGATAATAATAATAGCTATAGCGCTAGTAATAATAGTAATAAGGATAATAATAATAGTCACAGAGATAATAATAATAGTAATATGGATAATAATAACAGTTATACCGATAATAATAATAGTAATAAGGGAAATAATAATACTTATAAGGATAAAGACAAGAGTAATAGGGATAGTAATAATAGAATAAGGATAATAATAACAGTCATAGCGATAATAATAATAGTAATAAGGATAATAATAATAGCTATAGCACTAGTTACAATAGTAATAAGGATAATAATAATAGTCACAGCGATAATAATAATCGTAATAAGGGTAATAATAATAGTTATAGTGCTACGAATAGTAGAAATAAGGATAATAATAGTAGTTATAAGGATAACCACCAGAGTAATAGGGATATTAATAATAGAATGAGGATAATAATAACAGTTATAGCGATAATAACAATAGTAATAAGGATAATAATAATAGTTATAGTGCTAATAGTAATAGAAATAAGAATAATAATAACAGTTATAGCAATAATAATAATAGTAATATGGATAATAATAACAGTTATAGCGATAATAATAATAGTAATAAGGGAAATAATAATACTTATAAGGATAAAGACAAGAGTAATAGGGATAGTAATAATAGAATCAGGATAATAATAACAGTCATAGCGATAATAATAATAGTAATAAGGATAAACATAATAGTCATAGTGCTAATAATACTTGCAATAAGGATAATAATAACAGTCATAGCGATAATAATAATAGTAATAAGGGAAATAATAATAGTTATAAGGATAAAGACAAGAGTAATAGGGATAGTAATAATAGAATAAGGATAATAATAACAGTCATAGCGATAATAATAATAGTAATAAGGATAATAATAATAGCTATAGCGCTAGTAATAATAGTAATAAGGATAATAATAATAGTCACAGCGATAATAATAATCGTAATAAGGATAATAATAATAGTTATAGTGCTAATAATAATAGTAATAAAGATAAAGACTAGAGTAATATTAATAGTAATAATAGAATAAGGATAATAATAACAGTCATAGCGATAATAATAATACTAATAAGGATAATAATAATAGTCATAGTGCTAATAATACTTGTAATAAGGATAATAATAACAGTCATTGCGATAATAATAATAGTAATAAGGGAAATAATAATAGTTATAAGGATAAAGGCAAGAGTAATAGGGATAGTAATAATAGAATACGGATAATAATAACAGTCACAGCGATAATAATAATCGTAATAAGGATAATAATAATAGTTATAGCGATAATATTCATAGTAATAAGCATAATAATAATAGTTATAAGGATAAAAACAAGAGTAATGGGGATAGTAATAATAGAATCAGGATAATAGTAACAGTCATATCGATAATAATAATAGTAATAATGATAATAACAACAGTTATAGTGCTAATAATAATAGTAATAAGGACAATAATAACAGTTATAGCAGTAATAATAAAGTAATAATGATAATAACAACAGTTATAGTGCTAATAGTAATAGTAATAAGGATAATAATAACAGTTATAGCAATAATAATAATAGTAATAAGGATAATAATAATAGTAATAAGGGAAATAATAATAGTTATAAGGATAAAGACAAGAGTAATAGGGATAGTAATAATAGAATAAGGATAATAATAACAGTCATAGCGATAATAATAATAGTAATAAGGATAATAATAATATCTATAGCGCTAGTAATAATAGTAATAAGGATAATAATAATAGTCACAGCGATAATAATAATCGTAATAAGGATAATAATAACAGTCATAGCGATAATAATAATAGTAATAAGGGAAATAATAATAGTTATAAGGATAAAGACAAGAGTAATAGGGATAGTAATAATAGAATAAGGATAATAATAACAGTCATAGCGATAATAATAATAGTAATAAGGATAATAATAATAGCTATAGCGCTAGTAATAATAGTAATAAGGATAATAATAATAGTCACAGCGATAATAATAATCGTAGTAAGGATAATAATAATAGTTATAGTGCTAATAATAATAGTAATAAGGATAAACATAATAGTTATAGTGCTAATAATACTTGTAATAAGGATAATAATAACAGTCATAGCGATAATAATAATAGTAATAAGGATAATAATAACAGTTATAGCGATAATAATAATAGTAATAAGGGAAATAATAATACTTATAAGGATAAAGACAAGAGTAATAGGGATAGTAATAATAGAATAAGGATAATAATAACAGTCATAGCGATAATAATAATAGTAATAAGGATAATAATAATAGCTATAGCGCTAGTAACAATAGTAATAAGGACAATAATAATAGTCACAGCGATAATAATAATCGTAATAAGGATAATAATAATAGTTATAGCGATAATATTCATAGTAATAAGCATAATAATAATAGTTATAAGGATAAAAACAAGAGTAATAGGGATAGTAATAATAGAATAAGGATAATAATAATAGTTATAGTGCGAATAATAATAGTAATAAGGATAAACATAATAGTTATAGTGTTACTAATACTAGTAATAAGGATAATAATAACAGTTATAGCGATAATAACAATAGTAATAAGAATAATAATAATAGTTATAGTGCTAACAATAATAGTAATAAAGATAAAGACTAGAGTAATATTAATAGTAATAATAGAATAAGGATAATAATAACAGTCATAGCGATAATAATAATACTAATAAGGATAATAATAATAGTCATAGTGCTAATAATACTTGTAATAAGGATAATAATAACAGTCATTGCGATAATAATAATAGTAATAAGGGAAATAATAATAGTTATAAGGATAAAGGCAAGAGTAATAGGGATAGTAATAATAGAATACGGATAATAATAACAGTCACAGCGATAATAATAATCGTAATAAGGATAATAATAATAGTTATAGCAATAATATTCATAGTAATAAGCATAATAATAATAGTTATAAGGATAAAAACAAGAGTAATGGGGATAGTAATAATAGAATCAGGATAATAGTAACAGTCATATCGATAATAATAATAGTAATAATGATAATAACAACAGTTATAGTGCTCATAATAATAGTAATAAGGACAATAATAACAGTTATAGCAGTAATAATAAAGTAATAATGATAATAACAACAGTTATAGTGCTAATAGTAATAGTAATAAGCATAATAATAACAGTTATAGCAATAATAATAATAGTAATAAGGATAATAATAATAGTAATAAGGGAAATAATAATAGTTATAAGGATAAAGACAAGAGTAATAGGGATAGTAATAATAGAATAAGGATAATAATAACAGTCATAGCGATAATAATAATAGTAATAAGGATAATAATAATATCTATAGCGCTAGTAATAATAGTAATAAGGATAATAATAATAGTCACAGCGATAATAATAATCGTAATAAGGATAATAATAACAGTCATAGCGATAATAATAATAGTAATAAGGATAATAATAACAGTTATAGCGATAATAATAATAGTAATAAGGGAAATAATAATACTTATAAGGATGAAGACAAGAGTAATAGGGATAGTAATAATAGAATAAGGATAATAATAACAGTCATAGCGATAATAATAATAGTAATAAGGATAATAATAATTGCTATAGCGCTAGTAACAATAGTAATAAGGATAATAATAATAGTCACAGCGATAATAATAATCGTAATAAGGATAATAATAATAGTTATAGCGATAATATTCATAGTAATAAGCATAATAATAATAGTTATAAGGATAAAAACAAGAGTAATGGGGATAGTAATAATAGAATCAGGATAATAATAACAGTCATGTCGATAATAATAATAGTAATAATGATAATAACAACAGTTATAGTGCTAATAATAATAGTAATAAGGATAATAATAACAGTTATAGCAGTAATAATAAAGTAATAATGATAATAACAACAGTTATAGTGCTAATAGTAATAGTAATAAGGATAATAATAACAGTTATAGCAATAATAATAATAGTAATAAGGATAATAATAATAGTAATAAGGGAAATAATAATAGTTATAAGGATAAAGACAAGAGTAATAGGGATAGTAATAATAGAATAAGGATAATAATAATAGTTATAGTGCGAATAATAATAGTAATAAGGATAATAATAATAGTTCTAGTGCTAATAGTAATAGAAATAAGAATAATAATAACAGTTATAGCAATAATATTAATAGTAATATGGATAATAATAACAGTCATAACGATAATAATAATAGTAATAAGGATAATAATAACAGCTATAGCGATAATAACAATAGTAACAAGGATAATAATAATAGTTATAGTGCTAATAATAATTGTAATAAGGATAATAATAATAGTTATGAGGATAAAGACAAGAGTAATAACTATAGTAATAAAAGAATAAGGATAATAATAACAGTCATAGCGACAATAATAATAGTAATAAGGATAATAATAACAGTTATAGAGATAATGATAATAGAATAAGGATAATAATAACAGTCATGGCGATATTAATAATAGTAATAAGGATAATAATAATAGTTATAGCGACAATAATAATAGAAATTAGGATAATAATAATAGTTATAAGTATAAAGACAAGAGTAATGGGGATAGTAATAATACAATAAGGATAATAATAAGAGTCATAGCGATAATAATAATAGTAATAAGGATAACAATAATAGTTATAGCGACAATAATAATACTAATAAGGGTAATAATAATAGTTATAGTGCTATTAAAAATAGTAATAAGGATAATAATAACAGTTATAGCGACAATAATAATAGTAATAAGGGTAATAATAATAGTTATAGTGCTAATAATAATAGTAATAAGGATAATAATAACAGGTATAGCGATAATAATAATAGTAATAAGGATAATAATAATAGTTATAAGAATAGAGACAAGAGTAATAGGTATAGTAATAATAGAATAAGGATAATAATAACAGTCATATCGATAATAATAATAGTAATAATGATAATAACAACAGTTATAGTGCTAATAGTAATAGTAATAAGGATAATAATAACAGTTATAGCAATAATAATAATAGTAATAAGGATAATAATAATAGTAATAAGGGAAATAATAATAGTTATAAGGATAAAGACAAGAGTAATAGGGATAGTAATAATAGAATAAGGATAATAATAACAGTCATAGCGATAATAATAATAGTAATAAGGATAATAATAATAGCTATAGCGCTAGTAATAATAGTAATAAGGATAATAATAATAGTCACAGCGATAATAATAATAGTAATATGGATAATAATAACAGTTATAGCGATAATAATAATAGTAATACGGGAAATAATAATACTTATAAGGATAAAGACAAGAGTAATAGGGATAGTAATAATAGAATAAGGATAATAATAACAGTCATAGCGATAATAATAATAGTAATAAGGATAATAATAACAGTTATAGCAGTAATAATAAAGTAATAATGATAATAACAACAGTTATAGTGCTAATAGTAATAGTAATAAGGATAATAATAACAGTTATAGCAATAATAATAATAGTAATAAGGATAATAATAATAGTAATAAGGGAAATAATAATAGTTATAAGGATAAAGACAAGAGTAATAGGGATAGTAATAATAGAATAAGGATAATAATAACAGTCATAGCGATAATAATAATAGTAATAAGGATAATAATAATAGCTATAGCGCTAGTAATAATAGTAATAAGGATAATAATAATAGTCACAGAGATAATAATAATAGTAATATGGATAATAATAACAGTTATACCGATAATAATAATAGTAATAAGGGAAATAATAATACTTATAAGGATAAAGACAAGAGTAATAGGGATAGTAATAATAGAATAAGGATAATAATAACAGTCATAGCGATAATAATAATAGTAATAAGGATAATAATAATAGCTATAGCACTAGTTACAATAGTAATAAGGATAATAATAATAGTCACAGCGATAATAATAATCGTAATAAGGGTAATAATAATAGTTATAGTGCTACGAATAGTAGAAATAAGGATGATAATAGTAGTTATAAGGATAACCACCAGAGTAATAGGGATATTAATAATAGAATGAGGATAATAATAACAGTTATAGCGATAATAACAATAGTAATAAGGATAATAATAATAGTTATAGTGCTAATAGTAATAGAAATAAGAATAATAATAACAGTTATAGCAATAATAATAATAGTAATATGGATAATAATAACAGTTATAGCGATAATAATAATAGTAATAAGGGAAATAATAATACTTATAAGGATAAAGACAAGAGTAAT
Organism: Megachile ligniseca; assembly: GCA_945859555.1. Classification (NCBI taxonomy): domain Eukaryota; kingdom Metazoa; phylum Arthropoda; class Insecta; order Hymenoptera; family Megachilidae; genus Megachile; species Megachile ligniseca. The sequence continues at coordinate 14,114 of CAMAOC010000149.1, read as the reverse complement.
AGGGATAGTAATAATAGAATCAGGATAATAATAACAGTCATAGCGATAATAATAATAGTAATAAGGATAAACATAATAGTCATAGTGCTAATAATACTTGCAATAAGGATAATAATAACAGTCATAGCGATAATAATAATAGTAATAAGGGAAATAATAATAGTTATAAGGATAAAGACAAGAGTAATAGGGATAGTAATAATAGAATAAGGATAATAATAACAGTCATAGCGATAATAATAATAGTAATAAGGATAATAATAATAGCTATAGCGCTAGTAATAATAGTAATAAGGATAATAATAATAGTCACAGCGATAATAATAATCGTAATAAGGATAATAATAATAGTTATAGTGCTAATAATAATAGTAATAAGGATAAACATAATAGTTATAGTGCTAATAATACTTGTAATAAGGATAATAATAACAGTCATAGCGATAATAATAATAGTAATAAGGGAAATAATAATAGTTATAAGGATAAAGACAAGAGTAATAGGGATAGTAATAATAGAATAAGGATAATAATAACAGTCATAGCGATAATAATAATAGTAATAAGGATAATAATAATAGCTATAGCGCTAGTAATAATAGTAATAAGGATAATAATAATAGTCACAGCGATAATAATAATCGTAATAAGGATAATAATAATAGTTATAGTGCGAATAATAATAGTAATAAGGATAATAATAATAGTTCTAGTGCTAATAGTAATAGAAATAAGAATAATAATAACAGTTATAGCAATAATAATAATAGTAATATGGATAATAATAACAGTCATAACGATAATAATAATAGTAATAAGGATAATAATAACAGCTATAGCGATAATAACAATAGTAACAAGGATAATAATAATAGTTATAGTGCTAATAATAATTGTAATAAGGATAATAATAATAGTTATGAGGATAAAGACAAGAGTAATAACTATAGTAATAAAAGAATAAGGATAATAATAACAGTCATAGCGACAATAATAATAGTAATAAGGATAATAATAACAGTTATAGAGATAATGATAATAGAATAAGGATAATAATAACAGTCATGGCGATATTAATAATAGTAATAAGGATAATAATAATAGTTATAGCGACAATAATAATAGAAATTAGGATAATAATAATAGTTATAAGTATAAAGACAAGAGTAATGGGGATAGTAATAATACAATAAGGATAATAATAACAGTCATAGCGATAATAATAATAGTAATAAGGATAACAATAATAGTTATAGCGACAATAATAATACTAATAAGGGTAATAATAATAGTTATAGTGCTATTAAAAATAGTAATAAGGATAATAATAACAGTTATAGCAATAATAATAATAGTAATAAGGATAATAATAACAGTTATAGCGACAATAATAATAGTAATAAGGGTAATAATAATAGTTATAGTGCTAATAATAATAGTAATAAGGATAATAATAACAGGTATAGCGATAATAATAATAGTAATAAGGATAATAATAATAGTTATAAGAATAGAGACAAGAGTAATAGGTATAGTAATAATAGAATAAGGATAATAATAACAGTCATATCGATAATAATAATAGTAATAATGATAATAACAACAGTTATAGTGCTAATAGTAATAGTAATAAGGATAATAATAACAGTTATAGCAATAATAATAATAGTAATAAGGATAATAATAATAGTAATAAGGGAAATAATAATAGTTATAAGGATAAAGACAAGAGTAATAGGGATAGTAATAATAGAATAAGGATAATAATAACGGTCATAGCGATAATAATAATAGTAATAAGGATAATAATAATAGCTATAGCGCTAGTAATAATAGTAATAAGGATAATAATAATAGTCACAGCGATAATAATAATAGTAATATGGATAATAATAACAGTTATAGCGATAATAATAATAGTAATACGGGAAATAATAATACTTATAAGGATAAAGACAAGAGTAATAGGGATAGTAATAATAGAATAAGGATAATAATAACAGTCATAGCGATAATAATAATAGTAATAAGGATAATAATAACAGTTATAGCAGTAATAGTAAAGTAATAATGATAATAACAACAGTTATAGTGCTAATAGTAATAGTAATAAGGATAATAATAACAGTTATAGCAATAATAATAATAGTAATAAGGATAATAATAATAGTAATAAGGGAAATAATAATAGTTATAAGGATAAAGACAAGAGTAATAGGGATAGTAATAATAGAATAAGGATAATAATAACAGTCATAGCGATAATAATAATAGTAATAAGGATAATAATAATAGCTATAGCGCTAGTAATAATAGTAATAAGGATAATAATAATAGTCACAGAGATAATAATAATAGTAATATGGATAATAATAACAGTTATACCGATAATAATAATAGTAATAAGGGAAATAATAATACTTATAAGGATAAAGACAAGAGTAATAGGGATAGTAATAATAGAATAAGGATAATAATAACAGTCATAGCGATAATAATAATAGTAATAAGGATAATAATAATAGCTATAGCACTAGTTACAATAGTAATAAGGATAATAATAATAGTCACAGCGATAATAATAATCGTAATAAGGGTAATAATAATAGTTATAGTGCTACGAATAGTAGAAATAAGGATAATAATAGTAGTTATAAGGATAACCACCAGAGTAATAGGGATATTAATAATAGAATGAGGATAATAATAACAGTTATAGCGATAATAACAATAGTAATAAGGATAATAATAATAGTTATAGTGCTAATAGTAATAGAAATAAGAATAATAATAACAGTTATAGCAATAATAATAATAGTAATATGGATAATAATAACAGTTATAGCGATAATAATAATAGTAATAAGGGAAATAATAATACTTATAAGGATAAAGACAAGAGTAATAGGGATAGTAATAATAGAATCAGGATAATAATAACAGTCATAGCGATAATAATAATAGTAATAAGGATAAACATAATAGTCATAGTGCTAATAATACTTGCAATAAGGATAATAATAACAGTCATAGCGATAATAATAATAGTAATAAGGGAAATAATAATAGTTATAAGGATAAAGACAAGAGTAATAGGGATAGTAATAATAGAATAAGGATAATAATAACAGTCATAGCGATAATAATAATAGTAATAAGGATAATAATAATAGCTATAGCGCTAGTAATAATAGTAATAAGGATAATAATAATAGTCACAGCGATAATAATAATCGTAATAAGGATAATAATAATAGTTATAGTGCTAATAATAATAGTAATAAGGATAAACATAATAGTTATAGTGCTAATAATACTTGTAATAAGGATAATAATAACAGTCATAGCGATAATAATAATAGTAATAAGGATAATAATAACAGTTATAGCGATAATAATAATAGTAATAAGGGAAATAATAATACTTATAAGGATAAAGACAAGAGTAATAGGGATAGTAATAATAGAATCAGGATAATAATAACAGTCATAGCGATAATAATAATAGTAATAAGGATAAACATAATAGTCATAGTGCTAATAATACTTGCAATAAGGATAATAATAACAGTCATAGCGATAATAATAATAGTAATAAGGGAAATAATAATAGTTATAAGGATAAAGACAAGAGTAATAGGGATAGTAATAATAGAATAAGGATAATAATAACAGTCATAGCGATAATAATAATAGTAATAAGGATAATAATAATAGCTATAGCGCTAGTAATAATAGTAATAAGGATAATAATAATAGTCACAGCGATAATAATAATCGTAATAAGGATAATAATAATAGTTATAGTGCTAATAATAATAGTAATAAGGATAAACATAATAGTTATAGTGCTAATAATACTTGTAATAAGGATAATAATAACAGTCATAGCGATAATAATAATAGTAATAAGGGAAATAATAATAGTTATAAGGATAAAGACAAGAGTAATAGGGATAGTAATAATAGAATAAGGATAATAATAACAGTCATAGCGATAATAATAATAGTAATAAGGATAATAATAATAGCTATAGCGCTAGTAATAATAGTAATAAGGATAATAATAATAGTCACAGCGATAATAATAATCGTAATAAGGATAATAATAATAGTTATAGTGCGAATAATAATAGTAATAAGGATAATAATAATAGTTCTAGTGCTAATAGTAATAGAAATAAGAATAATAATAACAGTTATAGCAATAATAATAATAGTAATATGGATAATAATAACAGTCATAACGATAATAATAATAGTAATAAGGATAATAATAACAGCTATAGCGATAATAACAATAGTAACAAGGATAATAATAATAGTTATAGTGCTAATAATAATTGTAATAAGGATAATAATAATAGTTATGAGGATAAAGACAAGAGTAATAACTATAGTAATAAAAGAATAAGGATAATAATAACAGTCATAGCGACAATAATAATAGTAATAAGGATAATAATAACAGTTATAGAGATAATGATAATAGAATAAGGATAATAATAACAGTCATGGCGATATTAATAATAGTAATAAGGATAATAATAATAGTTATAGCGACAATAATAATAGAAATTAGGATAATAATAATAGTTATAAGTATAAAGACAAGAGTAATGGGGATAGTAATAATACAATAAGGATAATAATAACAGTCATAGCGATAATAATAATAGTAATAAGGATAACAATAATAGTTATAGCGACAATAATAATACTAATAAGGGTAATAATAATAGTTATAGTGCTATTAAAAATAGTAATAAGGATAATAATAACAGTTATAGCAATAATAATAATAGTAATAAGGATAATAATAACAGTTATAGCGACAATAATAATAGTAATAAGGGTAATAATAATAGTTATAGTGCTAATAATAATAGTAATAAGGATAATAATAACAGGTATAGCGATAATAATAATAGTAATAAGGATAATAATAATAGTTATAAGAATAGAGACAAGAGTAATAGGTATAGTAATAATAGAATAAGGATAATAATAACAGTCATATCGATAATAATAATAGTAATAATGATAATAACAACAGTTATAGTGCTAATAGTAATAGTAATAAGGATAATAATAACAGTTATAGCAATAATAATAATAGTAATAAGGATAATAATAATAGTAATAAGGGAAATAATAATAGTTATAAGGATAAAGACAAGAGTAATAGGGATAGTAATAATAGAATAAGGATAATAATAACGGTCATAGCGATAATAATAATAGTAATAAGGATAATAATAATAGCTATAGCGCTAGTAATAATAGTAATAAGGATAATAATAATAGTCACAGCGATAATAATAATAGTAATATGGATAATAATAACAGTTATAGCGATAATAATAATAGTAATACGGGAAATAATAATACTTATAAGGATAAAGACAAGAGTAATAGGGATAGTAATAATAGAATAAGGATAATAATAACAGTCATAGCGATAATAATAATAGTAATAAGGATAATAATAACAGTTATAGCAGTAATAGTAAAGTAATAATGATAATAACAACAGTTATAGTGCTAATAGTAATAGTAATAAGGATAATAATAACAGTTATAGCAATAATAATAATAGTAATAAGGATAATAATAATAGTAATAAGGGAAATAATAATAGTTATAAGGATAAAGACAAGAGTAATAGGGATAGTAATAATAGAATAAGGATAATAATAACAGTCATAGCGATAATAATAATAGTAATAAGGATAATAATAATAGCTATAGCGCTAGTAATAATAGTAATAAGGATAATAATAATAGTCACAGAGATAATAATAATAGTAATATGGATAATAATAACAGTTATACCGATAATAATAATAGTAATAAGGGAAATAATAATACTTATAAGGATAAAGACAAGAGTAATAGGGATAGTAATAATAGAATAAGGATAATAATAACAGTCATAGCGATAATAATAATAGTAATAAGGATAATAATAATAGCTATAGCACTAGTTACAATAGTAATAAGGATAATAATAATAGTCACAGCGATAATAATAATCGTAATAAGGGTAATAATAATAGTTATAGTGCTACGAATAGTAGAAATAAGGATAATAATAGTAGTTATAAGGATAACCACCAGAGTAATAGGGATATTAATAATAGAATGAGGATAATAATAACAGTTATAGCGATAATAACAATAGTAATAAGGATAATAATAATAGTTATAGTGCTAATAGTAATAGAAATAAGAATAATAATAACAGTTATAGCAATAATAATAATAGTAATATGGATAATAATAACAGTTATAGCGATAATAATAATAGTAATAAGGGAAATAATAATACTTATAAGGATAAAGACAAGAGTAATAGGGATAGTAATAATAGAATCAGGATAATAATAACAGTCATAGCGATAATAATAATAGTAATAAGGATAAACATAATAGTCATAGTGCTAATAATACTTGCAATAAGGATAATAATAACAGTCATAGCGATAATAATAATAGTAATAAGGGAAATAATAATAGTTATAAGGATAAAGACAAGAGTAATAGGGATAGTAATAATAGAATAAGGATAATAATAACAGTCATAGCGATAATAATAATAGTAATAAGGATAATAATAATAGCTATAGCGCTAGTAATAATAGTAATAAGGATAATAATAATAGTCACAGCGATAATAATAATCGTAATAAGGATAATAATAATAGTTATAGTGCTAATAATAATAGTAATAAGGATAAACATAATAGTTATAGTGCTAATAATACTTGTAATAAGGATAATAATAACAGTCATAGCGATAATAATAATAGTAATAAGGATAATAATAACAGTTATAGCGATAATAATAATAGTAATAAGGGAAATAATAATACTTATAAGGATAAAGACAAGAGTAATAGGGATAGTAATAATAGAATAAGGATAATAATAACAGTCATAGCGATAATAATAATAGTAATAAGGATAATAATAATAGCTATAGCGCTAGTAATAATGGTAATAAGGATAATAATAATAGTTATAGCGATAATATTCATAGTAATAAGCATAATAATAATAGTTATAAGGATAAAAACAAGAGTAATAGGGATAGTAATAATAGAATAAGGATAATAATAATAGTTATAGTGCGAATAATAATAGTAATAAGGATAAACATAATAGTTATAGTGTTACTAATACTAGTAATAAGGATAATAATAACAGTTATAGCGATAATAACAATAGTATTAAGGAGAATAATAATAGTTATAGTGCTAATAGTAATAGAAATAAGAATAATAATAACAGTTATAGCAATAATAATAATAGTAATATGGATAATAATAACAGTCATAGCGATAATAATAATAGTAATAAGGATAATAATAACAGTTATAGCGATAATAACAATAGTAATAAGGATAATAATAATAGTTATAGTGCTAACACTAATAGTAATAAGGATAAAGACTAGAGTAATAGGAATAGTAATAATAGAATAAGGATAATAATAGCAGTCATAGCGATAATAATAATAGTAATAAGGATAATAATAATAGTTATAAGGATAAAGACTAGAGCAATAGGGATAGTAATAATAGAAGAAGTATAATAATAACAGTCATAGCGATAATAATAATAGTAATAAGGATAATAATAATAGTTATAGTGCTAATAATAATAGTAATAAGGATAATAATAATAGTTAGAAGGATAAGGACAAGAGTAATAGGGATAGTAATAATAGAATAAGGGTAATAATAACATTCATAGCGATAATAAGAATAGTAATAAGGATAATAATAATAGTTATAGCGCTAGTAATAATCGTAATAAGGATAATAATAGTAGTTATAAGGATAAAGACAAGAGTAACGGGGATAGTAATAATAGAATAAGGATAATAATAACAGTTATAGCGATACTATTCATAGTAATAAGGATAATAAAAATCGTTATAAGGATAAAGACAAGAGTAATAGGGATAGTAATAATAGAATAAGGATAATAATAACAGTCATAGCGATAATAATAATAGTAATATGGATAATAATAACAGCTATACTGCTAATAATAGCAGTAATAAGGATATTTATATTAGTTAGAAGGATAAGGACAAGAGTAATAGGGATAGTAATAATAGAATCAGGATAATAATAACAGTCATATCGATAATAATAATAGTAATAATGCTAATAACAACAGTTATAGTGCTAATAATAATAGTAATAAGGATAATAATAACAGTTATAGTGCGAATAATAATAGTAATAAGGATAAACATAATAGTTATAGTGTTACTAATACTAGTAATAAGGATAATAATAACAGTTGTAGCGATAATAACAATAGTAATAAGGATAATAATAATAGTTATAGTGCTAACAATAATAGTAATAAGGATAAAGACTAGAGTAATAGGAATAGTAATAATAGAATAAGGATAATAATAACAGTCATAGCGATAATAATAATAGTAATAAGGATAATAATAACAGTTATAGCGATAATAACAATAGTAATAAGGATAATAATAATAGTTATAGTGCTAATAGTAATAGAAATAAGAATAATAATAACAGTTATAGCAATAATAATAGTAATATGGATAATAATAACAGTCATAGCGATAATAATAATGGTAATAAGGATAATAGTAATAGTAATAAGGATAATAATAATAGTTACAAGTATAGAGACAAGAGTAATAGGGATAGTAATAATAGAATAAGGATAATAATAACAGTCACAGAGATAATAAAAATAGTAATAAGGGAAATAATAATAGTTATAACGATAAAGACAAGAGAAATAGGGATAGTAATAATAGAATAAGGATAATAATAACAGTCATAGCGATAATAATAATAGTAATAAGGGGAATAATAATAGTTATAAGGATAGAGACAAGAGTAATAGAGATAGTAATAATAGAAAAAGGATAATAATAGTAGTTATAGCGAAAATAATAATAGTAATAAGCATAATAATAACAATTATAACGATAATACTAATAGTATTAACGATCATAACAATAGATATAAGGACAAAAAAAAGAGTAGTAGGGATAGCAATAAAAGAATAAGGATAGTAATAACAGTCACAGCGATAATAATAATAGTAATGAGGATAATAATAATAGTTACACTGCTCATAATAATGTGTAATAAGGATAATAATAATAGTTACAAGGATAAAGACAAGAGTAATAGGGATAATAATAAAAGAATAAGGATAATAATAACAGTCATAGCGATAATAATAATAGTAATAGGGATAGTAATAATAGAAGAAGTATAATAATAACAGTCATAGCGATAATAATAATAGTAATAAGGATAATAATAATAGTTATAAGGATAGAAACAAGAGTAATAGGGATAGTAATAATAGACTAAGTATAATAATAACAGTCATAGCGATAATAATAATGGTAATAAGGATAGTAATAATAGTTATAAGGATAAAGACAAGAGTAATAGGGATAGTAACAATATAATAACGATAATAATAACAGTCATAGCGATAATAAAAATAGTAATAAGGGAAATAATAGTAGTTATAAGGATAAAGACAAGAGTAATAGGGATAGCAATAATAGAATAAGGATAATAATAACAGTCACAGATATACTAAACATAGTAATAAGGGAAATAATAATAGTTATAGGATAAAGACAAGAGGAATAGGGATAATAATAATAGTTATAAGGATAGAAACAAGTGTAATAAGGATAGTAATAATAGACTAAGGATAATAATAACAGTCATAGCGATAATAATAATGGTAGTAAGGATAGTAATAATAGTTACAAGGATAAAGACAAGAGTAATAGGGATAGTAATAATAGAATAAGGATAATAATAACAGTCATACCGATAATAATACTAGTAATAAGGATAATAATAACAGTTATAACGATAATACTAATAGTATTAACGATCATAATAATAGGTATAAGGACAAAAACAAGAGTAATAGGATTAGTAATAACAGAATAAGGATAATAATAACAGTCATAGCGATAATAATAATAGTAATAGTGCTAATAATAATAGTAATAAGGATAATAATAATAGTTACACTGCTAATAATAATGTGTAATAAGGATAATAATAATAGTTATAAGGATAAAGACATGAGTAATAGGGATAATAATAAAAGAATAAGGATAATAATAACAGTCATAGCGATAATAATAATAGTAATAGGGATAGTAATAATAGAAGAAGTATAATAATAACAGTCATAGCGATAATAATAATGGTAATAAGGATAGTAATAATAGTTATAAGGATAAAGACAAGAGTAATAGGGATAGTAACAATATAATAACGATAATAATAACAGTCATAGCGATAATAAAAATAGTAATAAGGGAAATAATAGTAGTTATAAGGATAAAGACAAGAGTAATAGGGATAGCAATAATAGAATAAGGATAATAATAACAGTCACAGATATACTAAACATAGTAATAAGGGAAATAATAATAGTTATAGGATAAAGACAAGAGGAATAGGGATAATAATAATAGTTATAAGGATAGAAACAAGTGTAATAAGGATAGTAATAATAGACTAAGGATAATAATAACAGTCATAGCGATAATAATAATGGTAGTAAGGATAGTAATAATAGTTATAAGGATAAAGACAAGAGTAATAGGGATAGTAATAATAGAATAAGGATAATAATAACAGTCATACCGATAATAATACTAGTAATAAGGATAATAATAACAGTTATAACGATAATACTAATAGTATTAACGATCATAATAATAGGTATAAGGACAAAAACAAGAGTAATAGGATTAGTAATAACAGAATAAGGATAATAATAACAGTCATAGCGATAATAATAATAGTAATAGTGCTAATAATAATAGTAATAAGGATAATAATAATAGTTACACTGCTAATAATAATGTGTAATAAGGATAATAATAATAGTTATAAGGATAAAGACATGAGTAATAGGGATAATAATAAAAGAATAAGGATAATAATAACAGTCATAGCGATAATAATAATAGTAATAGGGATAGTAATAATAGAAGAAGTATAATAATAACAGTCATAGCGACAATAATAATAGTAATAAGGATAATAATAATAGTTATAAGGATAGAAACAAGTGTAATAGGGATAGTAATAATAGACTAAGGATAATAATAACAGTCATAGCGATAATAATAATGGTAATAAGGATAGTAATAATAGTTATAAGGATAAAGACAAGAGTAATAGGGATAGTAACAATATAATAAGGATAATAATAACAGTCATAGCGATAATAAAAATATAATAGTAATAAGGGAAATAATAATAGTTATAAGGATAAAGACAAGAGTAATAGGGATAGTAATAATAGAATAAGGATAATAATAACAGTCATAGCGATAATAATAATAGTAATAAGGATAATAATAATAGCTATAGCGCTAGTAATAATAGTAATAAGGATAATAATAATAGTCACAGCGATAATAATAATCGTAATAAGGATAATAATAATAGTTATAGCGATAATATTCATAGTAATAAGCATAATAATAATAGTTATAAGTATAAAAACAAGAGTAATGGGGATAGTAATAATAGAATCAGGATAATAATAACAGTCATGTCGATAATAATAATAGTAATAATGATAATAACAACAGTTATAGTGCTAATAATAATAGTAATAAGGATAATAATAACAGTTATAGCAGTAATAATAAAGTAATAATGATAATAACAACAGTTATAGTGCTAATAGTAATAGTAATAAGGATAATAATAACAGTTATAGCAATAATAATAATAGTAATAAGAATAATAATAATTGTAATAAGGGAAATAATAATAGTTATAAGGATAAAGACAAGAGTAATAGGGATAGTAATAATAGTTATAGTGCGAATAATAATAGTAATAAGGATAAACATAATAGTTATAGTGTTACTAATACTAGTAATAAGGATAATAATAACAGTTATAGCGATAATAACAATACTAATAAGGATAATAATAATAGTTATAGTGCTAATAGTAATAGAAATAAGAATAATAATAACAGTTATAGCAATAATAATAATAGTAATATGGATAATAATAACATTCATAGCGATAATAATAATAGTAATAAGGATAATAATAACAGTTATAGCGATAATAACAATAGTAATAAGGATAATAATAATAGTTATAGTGCTAACAATAATAGTAATAAGGATAAAGACTAGAATAATAGGAATAGTAATAATAGAATAAGGATAATAATAACAGTCATAGCGATAATAATAATAGTAATAAGGATAATAATAACAGTTATAGCGATAATAACAATAGTAATAAGGATAATAATAATAGTTATAGTGCTAATAATAATTGTAATAAGGATAATAATAATAGTTATAAGGATAACGACAAGAGTAATAACTATAGTAATAAAAGAATAAGGATAATAATAATAGATATAGCGATAATAATAATAGTAACAAGGGTAATAATAATAGTTATAGTGCTACTAATAATAGAAATAAGGATAATAATAATAGTTATAAGGATAACCACAAGAGTAATAGGAATAGTAATAATATAATAAGGATAATAATAACAGTCATAGCGATAATAATAATAGTAATAAGGATAATAATAACAGTTATAGCGATAATAACAATAGTAATAAGGATAATAATAATAGTTACAGTGCTAGTAATAATGTGTAATAAGGATAATAATAATAGTTATAAGGATAAAGACAAGAGTAATATCTATAGTAATAAAAGAATAAGGATAATAATAACAGTCATAGCGATAATAATAATGGTAATAAGGATAATAATAATAGTTATAGCGACAATAATAATACTAATAAGGGTAATAATAATAGTTATAGTGCTATTAATAATAGTAATGTGGATAATAATAACAGTTATAGCAATAATAATAATGGTAATAAGGATAGTAAAAATAGTTATAAGGATAAAGACAAGAGTAATAGGGATAGTAACAATATAATAAGGATAATAATAACAGTCATAGCGATAATAAAAATAGTAATAAGGGAAATAATAGTAGTTATGAGGATAAAGACAAGAATAATAGGGATAGTAATAATAGAATAAGGATAATAATAACAGTCATAGCGATAATGATAATAGTAATAAGGGGAATAATAATAGTTATAAGGATAGAGACAAGAGTAATAGAGATAGTAATAATAGAAAAAGGATAATAATAGTAGTTATAGCGAAAATAATAATAGTAATAAGCATAATAATAACAATTATAACGATAATACTAATAGTATTAACGATCATAATAATAGATATAAGGACAAAAAAAAGAGTAGTAGGGATAGCAATAAAAGAATAAGGATAGTAATAACAGTCACAGCGATAATAATAATAGTAATGAGGATAATAATAATAGTTACACTGCTCATAATAATGTGTAATAAGGATAATAATAATAGTTACAAGGATAAAGACAAGAGTAATAGGGATAATAATAAAAGAATAAGGATAATAATAACAGTCATAGCGATAATAATAATAGTAATAGGGATAGTAATAATAGAAGAAGTATAATAATAACAGTCATAGCGATAATAATAATAGTAATAAGGATAATAATAATAGTTATAAGGATGGAAACAAGAGTAATAGGGATAGTAATAATAGACTAAGGATAATAATAACAGTCATAGCGATAATAATAATGGTAATAAGGATAGTAATAATAGTTATAAGGATAAAGACAAGAGTAATAGGGATAGTAACAATATAATAACGATAATAATAACAGTCATAGCGATAATAAAAATATAATAGTAATAAGGGAAATAATAATAGTTATAAGGATAAAGACAAGAGTAATAGGGATAGTAATAATAGAATAAGGATAATAATAACAGTCATAGCGATAATAATAATAGTAACAAGGATAATAATAATAGTTATAGCAACAATAATAATAGTAATAAGGGTAATAATAATAGTTATAGTGCTAATAATAATAGTAATAAGGATAATAATAACAGGTATAGCGATAATAATAATAGTAATAAGGATAATAATAATAGTTATAGCGACAGTAATAATAGTAATAACGATAATAATAATAGTTATAGTGCTG